>JAXGGA010003920.1:0-95393 GCA_038373865.1 Uloborus plumipes | reverse complement strand
AGTAGCGTGAACTTGTCCGTCATTGTATTTGAAAATTTTCACTAGTAAGATCGATAATGAGTTCAAAATTTGAATGAAATTTGATTTGTAACATTCTTAAAACGTAATCGTTCAACAATTAAATCATTTTTTTATAAATTTTCAGCAACTTGAATTTGAGAAGCTTGGTGAAGAAAGAAAATTAGGTGCAGGTAATTATTTAAAAAATATTTTAGTTTCAAAAGGTTTAAAGAGTTATTTTCTCTAAAATATTGCTATTTGCAGAAAATGTTTTTTGTTATGAATGTCCATGCGTTACCTTCATTAGATTCTAAAACGTGAGTTTGGCAATGTGTCTACTTGCATGCTGTATGCCTGCCTTTTTGCCAATATAACTTAGATAATAATGAAAGGATCTATCTAAATTTAAGGACTATGAATGCAAGAGTTGGTATACTGAGCATTGTATTTACTTTCCATTAAAATGTGCAAATTAATATTTCTTATATGTTTGAAAATGTTTTTGTATTGCTTTTTCCCCTTTTCCATCAAATATTTGTCCTTTATTTATTATTTTTTTTTTTTTCAGTTCTCATTGTGTAATAATACGTGCACTTTTAAATTTTCAGTTTCAAACAAAATTTATGTTTTTCTTTTCTGGAGGCTAGGATGTTCATATCTCTAAAATTATTTGGTGGTAAAGGTTTGTGTGTGATTGTAGTTTTCATCCATCTTCAAAATGTGATGGAGATGGCATACTCCATCTCTTGTATAAAAATTTGATGACAATCTACAACAATTTGTCAAAAATTTTCAAAGTTAATTTAATTTACCTTTTATCTTGTGTGCAGTCCAAAATTTTTCTGGTATTTAATAGCTTCTTGAAATAAGAGAGACTTGTTTCCACGATGATCACCATTAGCAAGACTGTTAAAAATTAATCTCTTACTCGTCAGATACTAGTAACTGAATTTTTGAAAGATAGCGAATATAGCAAGTAAATAAATATGACAAAAAAATTAATTTTAAAAATAGGTACAATTTTTGATAGCTTGCTCCAAATGACGTAGCATACATAATGTAGCAGATGCTTTTTTCAAGTCTGATTGAAAACCCTAAATACAGTAGGTATCCTGAAGATGTTAGGAATCGAGAGAAAAAGTGCGACATAACCAAAGTTCTACATACCAAAGTGTATAAGATAATTTTCTTTAAATGCTTCCAATTGTAATTGAAATATTCACGCTGAAATACCGTATAAAATCCTGTATAAGTTTAGAAAGTTAGCACAAAAATAATGTTAAAAGTGTTCAACTTGTAAGGTGAGGGTTCAACTTATATATGGGGTAGAATTTCCAAGCAATTTTTGGTAAAAGCACTCGGAAACATAAAGATTTTTCCAATTTAATTCTAATCTTCTAAGCAAATGCTAAAAAAGTAAATACTGACATATTCAGCTATAATTTTGCAGGGTCTCTAAAATATAAACTAAGTAATTGGAGTAAAACACTGGGGAATTTGCAATACACCGCCAACTCTTATTTCGATCCATGGACTGCAGTTTCGTGCTTATTATGCACTCATCAGCATGGAATACAAAAGTAATAGAGTTGGAGGCAAAAGTCCTCTTATAGAGCAACCTGCCTTAGCTTAGGAGTGGTTACTCACTGCTTTATACTCGAGCTCTGCCTTAAAATTTAATAGTTGTACCATACCAAGTGCGGTCGCTCGCTGGTATTCTAATTCTAAGTAATCAAGTTAATGCCTCTAATTTGATTACTTTCATATTCCGTGCCATAAGTGCATAATGAGCATGAAACTACAGTCCATGGATCGAAATAATCAAGTTGGCGGTGTATTGCATGTTCCTGCCTTAGCCCTTGCTCAGGGGCGGTTACTCACTGCTTTATACTGGGGAATTTTTTTAGAAATTGTTTTGATGGGGCATTGTACAAAATTTTTAGAAATGCTGAGAAATAGTTACTTCAATTCAGTTTTGTATTCCAACTCGGTCAGTTCGAGCTAAAATTTTTTTAAACTACTGTAACGTGCTTGTATTGTTGGTAATAATTTTACAAAATATATACAAGATATATTTACAAACTTACTTGCAGATTTTTTAAAAATGCTTTTTGGACTATCCTGTATAATTGCTATATAGATCTCAAACTAAATGAAATATTTTTCATTAAATTTATCTTAGCATATATTCTTTCTTTTAAGTAATTTTTGGTTGCTTTTCCTTTAAAGAATATTACTGATCCAAAAAAACATTCCAATCTTCATGCGTAACTCTCAAGGAGAGACAGGGTTTAATGATATATATCACAATATATAATCAATCCAATCTTTATTTTGAAAAGATCGTGAAATTTTTATTTTTTTGAATTGGGATATTTTTAAAAATTGCTTTTATTAAATCTATTTTTAAAAATTATATTAATTGTTTTGTCATTAAAAATAACTAAAAGGTAATATTTATGTTAATACGTCATTAATGCAATGAAGTAGTATAATATAACTTTTTTTATATGCATAAAATTGTTAGTAATTCAACAATTTCAACATGGATTTTAAAAGTACTTGGTTAAATATTAAATTTTAGTGAGGGAAATATCTTGTGGCTGGGCAATGCAATTTTTTTTTTCTGAATTTTATAGTTGTAAATGTAGTTAACAAAAGACTAAGTATAGCAGCTAATGTTAAAGTTTAAACTCCATTTAAATCAACATAAGAATTTAAAGTAAAATATTAATTTTACTTTAAATATTTACATTAAATATACTTTACATGAAATATATATTTTTACTAACTTTACCTATGTGTTATAATAAACAAAAAATTATGGTCATATGACAAATTAATCTTTTCATGCTTAAATTTTACATTGTATTTTATATGATGATGTGTTGTTTTTCTGTGATTTTTATAGGGTAATGTATGTCTGTAATCAGTTTTACAGAGAGTGAATATAAGTCAATATCCAATATAATAGCCAATATCAGTATAAGTTATTTTACATTTTATTTTGAAACATTAAATCATCATATCTCACAAATTATTGTAGATATCATTCATATATATCCAGGGTTCCCACGGTCCTTAAAAGTCCTTAGAAACTCCTTATTTTTCATTTTAAAAAATAAGGGCCCTTAAAAGTACTTATTTTTGATTTAAGGTCCTTAAAATTATTTTGAAGTCCTTATTTTTCACTACTTCTAGTAATTTAATGATTTGAAATTGCTAGCAAAAATGAAAAAAAATTCTTTCAGCTCTTCCTTTTTACTGCATTGGGATCCTGTGCTGAAATCTAATCATTCTCAGTGAGATCAAAGAAAACAAGTGTAGGTGGGGGGTAGTTGTCTAGAAAATACCACTTACCATTTTTAGTTTGAAAAAATATATGTATATTTATGAACTCATAGATGCTTTAATAAGAAAAAAAAAAAATTTTAGCTCTACAAATTTTTTGTCCTCTTGTATTTTTCAGTCTGTAATCCATATCACAATGATTTATTTAAAAACGGTGGTGCTCAACCTAAGTTTAAAGAAGTATAGTCATTTAAAGGTTTGACATCCTTTTGAACTAGTTTCTTTAGAACAAAATGTTTTCAGAAGTAAATACTGAATTTTTCGATGAATTATTTGTCTGGCGACAAAAAAAAAAAAAAAAAAAAAAATTACAGGAGCTTAAAGCTTTACTATTTTTGATCTCTAATCATATTAAAAGTTTTTAGATAGCATCGTAAAACATTGAAAAATAAAGAAAATTACTTACTTTCACTACTTAATTCTTGTTTTATTAATATAATTTTTGCGACTTTTTCTTATAAACCAGTTTCTCAATATTGAAAACTATTTTTCAACTTATGCTCCATGCATACATTTTGCCTCATTTGAACGCATTATTTATCATGCCAATCAATGCAATCAAATAAAAATACTTTGTAATTGAAGACTTGCACATTTGCGACTTAATTGCTTCTACTTTAAAAATTATAATCCATTTGCATCTGCATTGATTCAAGTAAAATTTATCGTTGACTTTCACTATTGGTTATCTTAAATGTATTGAGGTTTTTAGAAATAATATAACAGTAGCTCAGTTTGTTATATTTTGTCATGTTTTGAGTTTTCAGCTCATATTTGCAAAGCATTTCTCAGATAGTTGAAATTTTCTTTTCACAAAGCACTATTTTAGACAATTCTTGATTCCCCTGCAAACATTGCATCCAGTGAGTCATGGAAAATCATGGATTTCAAACTCCAATTCTATCAGATACCTTTCATTTTGTAAATTGGAAACTTTGGCATATCTGTCCTAAATTTTAGCCCCTGTATATGTACTTTAGGAAAGTGATTAATTCACTTTTACAGAATTAAGTTTTTATCTTAATTTTATTAAAATCTGAGCTATACTTAAGTAAATAGTTGTAGCATCAAATTAGAACTCCTTGCCTTGTATTGAAATCCATTTTAGCATTTTTGTTTCCTTGATAAAGATAGTTAATTGATCCTTTTTTCCTCATGTTAACTTAATGTATTTGTAAAATACATATTTTATACTTTTTTCTGAAAAACGCAGCTTCAAAGATTGTAGTGCATCTTTGTCTCAAAGCTAGTACTTTAATGTCCAGTGTTTGATGTAAAATTGCCACTAGTCTTGGAATTGTCATGAAGAAAAAAATTGAGATCACAATTTTTTTATTTTGAAAATTTTTCTTAGTCTTGGGTTTGAAATGTAATGAAAAATGCTTCAAAAATATTTTTTTCGGAAAAAGCCCATTTTTTTGTGTAACCCATAAAATTCATGCATATTTGGTGACTAAGAAATACTTTAAAAGGTCCTTAATTTTTTGGAAAAAGGTCCTTAAGAAGTCCTTATTTTTAGTTTTGAAAAAGAAGTGGGAACCCTGATATCAGTTCTTAAATTTTTACATGACATGTATATTTAGCTACAAATATTAAGATAAATATTAATTTTAAGCCTATATTATAATAATATAAAAAAGTAAACAACAAAGATTTGAGGATGCATTTATTCTTTTAAGATAGTTTGTACTGATTGAAAATATCGGATATATATACCAAAATATCAGACTCAAAAATATGGGATATTTTCGAACCCTACCGAGAGATCATCTGCAACTTTATAAATAAATTAGTTGAATGTATGCGTGAGTAAAAGAAATGAACAAATCATTAAAAAATGACATTGTCATTCTCTAAATTGGGATGTACACCATTTTGTGATACATCCCCCAGCCATCTTTGGCATTAAAAAAAATATATATATATATAATAGGCAATACTGTATAGTAATCTCCAAATTTGCTGAATCCTCAGACGAAATTTTGTCGAATAAAGAAGTTTATCAGGAGGGCACGGCACAGTGATCTCCCATCGGAAGCATCTGGGTGCATGAGAGATGAAAGATTTTTCAATACTGTTTTATTCTTTTACTGCTTCTTTTACTGGTTTTTGAAACACTGACATTTTTTTCTCATATTGATTTTAAAGTTGTATTTTTGTTAATTTGATCAAAACATTATTTTCTTTTTAGGTGGTGATTTAAAGCTAGAAGTAAGCATACTTTTATGTAAAAGTGATTAATTTTTGTTATATTAACTTTTTTATGGTGAATGTTTTTAACCTATTAAAAGCATCCCTCCTCCTCCCATCATTCCAAAAAAAGTTTAATTGTTCTGTTAATATATATATAGTACCTTGCGACCTAGCCCAGCTCGGTTAAAAAAAAGGTTTGTAAAGTCGTGTTTTTTTCTGAAGTTCGAAGTACTTATTTAGATAAACTTATAAAGCATTTTTATGCCCTTGGTTGCAATTTCGCATTTAAAACAGCCGTAATTTATTTTAAAAAACACAACCTTATTTGGACAAAACATCATCATCACAACCTTATTTAAACAATGCACACCATAAAATCATACCATAATTACTTTAATTTGATCAATCTCTTGGTACAACTTTGATATACCCCCCCCCCCCCCGTACGCGCCAAATCATGCGCTCCGTACGGACTTTTTAGGGTTGCTGTTCCTTATTTTTGGTGTTGCCAATTTAGGTTTTTTCAGCTTTTAGGTTTTTGCTGTTGCCAAATTTAGTGTTTTCTTGTATTTTATACCATTTTTGAGTTTTTTTTTAAAAGTTTTGTGGCAACAATTTTGGTAGCAGGTATTTTGCTTGGCGAGAAAAAAAGTCGCCAAATTTCCGAATTGGTGGGGGTGGTGGGTATATCAAACAAGGGTGATTGTGTTCCGGTATTTTACCGGATTTCCGGTATTTTCATGATCGGTTCTGGTATTTTCATGATCGAAAATACTGGAAATAAAATATTTTTAATAATACTTTTACCTTCCCACCTCCGATTTTTTTTTTTTTTTTTCTGTTTCGAGTTTTTGATGATTATACCGATAATTACTAATAATATTCATAAACTAGGAATGTTAAGATGCCATTCTAATTGTTTTTTTACTTTAAAAAATAAATAATTTATTTTTATCTTTTTCTGATTTTGAGGCCTGCAAATGCAATCCTTTTGCCTCCCTTCCTCCTAAAAAAATGCAATCCTTTTGCATCCGATATGAGAATCAAATTTTTCTCATTTTTGATGCTTATTACTCTTAGTTAGGAGACAATTAAATGAAATATAATTTTATTTTTATTAAAAAATTTCAAATCCAAAATAAATTCTGCGAAATTCTGTGCTTTTATGAAAATCAAAATGTCAAAGTTAAAATTTGAAGATCTGATTTAATTTAATTTTGCTTCAATTATGTGGATAGTAAAAATTAAATGGCTGTCGTAGAGCTTTTGGTTATAAATCTGAAGTAAGTTTATTTGAATTCTTTTATATGCCATTTTCATACGTTTAACGCCTTAATTTTGAAAATTGCGATCTCTTTGTGCATCCGCTGTGAGAATGATATATTTCGCATTTTCAATGCTTGCTTTTCTTTGTTGAAAGACAAACAAATAACATTTCTTTTTATTTTGATCAAATCATTAAAATAAAAATTTTAAACAAAATTCCATGCTCTTTTAGAGTGTCAAATGCCAAAAACTCAAATGCTGAATCTGTGGCTGAATTTTACTTTTGTTTCAACTATTTAAGTTTTTTAACACATACATAATATCTTTAAATAGTATTTTACTTCAGTATTAACAAATATGAAATCTTTGGCTCAAGTCATATTGAACTAATTAGGAGATTTATGGGTACTGCATCTAGATCAATTCTTTTCCATATTTTCAGTAGCAAATCCAACTTTTCATTACTTCATAAATATTTTTTCACAACAAACAGCAATTCTGTTAGACTTTTGCATTCTCCTTAAAATATTTTTTTGGAGATAATTTGTTAACACCAGCTGAAACGTAACTTTATTACTCATTTACGATTCAATTAGATGCATGCACAATATTTTGACTAAAAACTATTTGAAACTATTCAAATGTATGAAATGTGTTACTTTATAAAAGGAAATTATTATGTATGTATAATTATAAAATTAGTTGTGCTTAAGTAATAGAAGCCTTGGTTTTGAACCCCCCCCCCACACACACATTTTCTCTTTAAAACTTTCAGGTATTTTTTTATTAACTCACAATCACCCCTGATCAAAGTAGTTTCGATCTTTTTAACATTTCAAAAACAATAACAATTCTGACGTTGCCAAAACTCGTTTGCCAATTGCCATAAAAAATTTAATTTACGCTGATGTGATTAAATATGAAATCCATTGTTATAATAAAACATGGTTGCTATGAAACAGTAACAATAAGAGTAATCATAAAGAAAATGGCGAAAGAAAGCTTCTCAAACTGTTAATGAAGGCTCAATAAACGGGTTTTTTTGTGAAAACTCTCGTTTTTATAGAAAGAACACCGATGCAGATGAACTCATAAACCAAAACTTTATCTAAATGCAAAATTTTATCAAAATCGGTAGAGCAGTTTTCAAGGTCCAAAATATATATATATATGTATATATATATATACAGGGTGTCCATTCCAATCGTGGCCCAATAGCTAATTTCTAAACCGTTAGAGAAAAGCATATAGATCATTTAGGAAAAAATCTAAGTTACGAAAGGAATTTGGGTGTATGAATTTTTTTTCAAAAAATCAAATTTTGAAAGAGTTATGAAATTGAAATTTTTATACAGCTCCCAAATCGTATCAATCACATTTAGTAAAACATTCTTGACACTGTAACGTTTAAAACTAAAAAAAATCACTCTTCTACCACAAAAATTGACCGAGTTATGACGTTTTGAAAAATCAAGACTTTGAAGCTTTTTATGACATCATCGAGAGATCGCTTGAGGGACCGTATGCGAAGTTAGAAAGTGTGTTGACTGGTGTAAATTTATTTCGATTCTTTACATCAGGAATATGTTTAATGGCTGAAAAGGCCTAATGAGAATAAATTAAAAGTTAATTAATCACTCTGTGATTGGCTTACTTAACGTGATTACATGATTGAAGGTGACTGATGGAATGCACGTGATTGCGTGCTTAAACGTGACTAATAGAAGGAGCGTGATTGATACAATGGAGTTGAATGATGATTTGACGCCGTTCATTTAATGCACGTGATTGGCGTAATTGAACGTGACACATGAAATGAACGTGAATGTATGATTGAACGTGATTGATGGAGTAAACGTGGTTGAACGTGACTGATGAAATGAAACATGACTGATGGAATGAACGTGTGTGAGTGATTGGTAATGAACTGCATCAGTAGCTTACATAGGCTTTGGCGCGCCCCCCGCATGACTTATTAGTGTCCCCCCCCCTCCCCCCGATAAGATTTATAAGTAAGCCCTATCTTAGATTTATGGCAAAAATTTTTAGGAAATGGACCTGAAGGTCTATTTGGTGCAAAGTTCAAAATTTTGATTTGAAATTTTCATTTTGAAAATCATTTTCAGAATATAAACCAATGTCAATGTTTACGTTATTAATAAACTCATCAAAAAGAAACTTTCAATCATATTTAAATATATTTCTAATCATTTAAAAATTTAGATTACGAATTTTTTAAAAATCATGGTTTTGCAGATTCAAACTTGTGGCATAGTGATCAACACAGAGAAGTAAAATTAAGTCATTTTTATTAGGGTAAGAAAAAGATTGTCTAATATTTAAAGGGAAAATGCCAGCAAAATATTTTAATAATTGAAATTGTTTTATCTTAAATTATGGTGCAAAAAAACTAATCTTTCAGCATTTTCTGGTGATAGCTTATTCCTCAGACTGCTGCAAATATAACCTGCCTCGGAAAAAACCCTCTCGCTGTACACACTAGTTGAAGGTGGACAAAGAAACTTTTTTGCTAGTTTGCATAAGATAGGAAACATTTTTTTATTTTTTTTCCACCAGGCAAAAGGACTAGTTGTTCTATTTAGTATCTCTAATAAATTTTTGATAAAATATATAAACTATTTTAAACAATGCATAAGTTAAATTCAGTGGGATTTTTGTTCTAAGAACTATCATATAGAGGTCCATTCCAATGATCAGTTCATATGTCAGGGGTTGAATTTACTGCTGGTCCATTGGTTCCAGACCAGTAAAACGCGCCTCGAATCACCATAAAAATAAATAAACCAAGGACCACCATTTTTTTTAAAGAAAAAAAATTTGGGTAATGATTTAAGGTGGACCAGTGATGTTGTCTGTTAACCAGTATATATTCCTGTTCATTGGTCGAGAAGACCAGTAAAATTTTGTTATGCTTTCTAACCCTGTACAGCTGTATGTCGATGATTTTTTAAAAAACAATTAGTACTCGGCAACTCGGTACTTGGCCGAGTACTTGGTACTCAGCCAAAGTGCTACTCGGTGCATCTCTAATGTCTACCAAAAGAAACGTGAGGCGTCACAAAAATTAATTAATTAATTAAAGAAAAAATAATAAACAAAATAAAGAAGTTCAGCTCTGCAATACTGTCTCACTGTTTTCAAATTTCATCAGCCAATTTGTATCTGATAAGAACTTTTTGGGAGGTCACAGTGACTTCCTATTGGGGTGCAACTGCTTACACCCCCTTAACGTGAGTCCTGGCTACGCCCTTGCATATAAAACATTGAAAAGCACACTCACCCTTGTGCTTTTTAATATTGTTCATATGATTTTAGAAGATATGTTTATCGTTTTGCCAAAAAATAGTACTAAAAGCAAGGAAGTACTAATTTCTAAAGGTGAAGTGATTGTTTGGGCCTCCCACTTGCCCCCACCCCTATGAGCTCCCATGTTTCGGATTAAAAGTTATTGTAAGTTTTAATACTTTTATTTTGGGGTTCAGCATTTTTATAACAGCTGCTTGCTGGAAAACTGAATTTATTAACAAGGATGATTTTTAAACTTTGAATACCTTTATTTTTCGGTAATTCACTTTATCCATACTAAGTAGGGATTTTCGTTTTGACAATGTAATAAAAGGTAAAAAGCTCAAAATGAATAATAAAACACGATTGAATGTGAACAATTTTCAGTAAAGCTAAAAAGACTTGGAAGGACAACCAACAGACAATAGGGATAACTATGAAAACTGATTTTACTGTAGGACTGACTGCAACCAAGATTTGAAATTAGTGAATTTAAAAACTGCCAAGCAGAACAATAACCAGTGGCTGATAGTTGATTTACCATATCACAACTGTCTTATTTGTAAGGGGCCTCGATTGGGAATCCAAAAGGCTTACCAAAAATAGTTCACGTAATTCCGTTCATCTCCAAGGGGCCCCAAAACTTTACGCCACTAATAACAACTTGTCTGCCCACTCCTCAATCCAAGCTTACTTAGGAGGTTTGTAGTTTTACTGAACTTCATCCCCCCTCCCTTTTATTTTTGCGGACGCAAATGAAAAGGAATCGCGGAATGTCGGAATTTTTTTGAAGAGAGTGAACTATTAAAACTCCTAAGAAGTCCAGAGATTAATACAGTGCTTCTAAATTAAGAAAATAATCATTTATTTTGAGGCCGCACTTATGCAAGAAAGAAGCAACTAACAATTATATCAACTTGCAACTGACTATTAGACATTCTAAAAATTTCAATCGTGAGTGAGAAAATACCACTCCTGTCAAATTAGACCTAAGCAAATACACTAGTAACAATTCTTAGTTATTAAAGTTCAGAATTATCAAATCATTTTTGTTATAAAAATAAACATCAGCAAGCTTCAATAAGTAAATGGTTAAGAGTTAAATTATTTCACTCCAAATATTTACTGCAATTTCAATAGAAATAAATTATAAAGTAACAAAACAATGTTGCAGACAGTAAATTTCAAATGGTTTGCTATAGTGTTGTCTCCTTTTTCATAAAATTTGTTTCAAATGTGGAAAAAAAAGAACATTCATGTAGTCAAATTGTTGCTAAACTCATATATCTAGCACACACCCTTTCTTCTTTCTACCTGTTTTGAGGAATACTCATTTTTCAGATGATTGATAGATGCTTGCTTTTTATTGTCAGTCTGTATTTTTTTGTTTCTTATCTACTTCATTTACTAATATTTTTTTCAAGAATAAATTTGTTAATTTTTCTTACTTTCTTTTTTTTTTAGTTGGATGCTGCTACAGAACAAAATGAATTTGTGAAACAATATTTAGCTCGTCAACAAAAACTTTTAGCTGAACAAAATACATCAGTTCATACATCAGAGTCTGAAGGTACTTTATTTTCCATATTATTAATTCAAACTTATAATAGATAGTATAATGTAGTTTCTAAAAAGTTAAATTCAAATTAACCAAACACTAATTGTTAATATTTCTTTTACAGTCATTTTATTTTATGAACAGGAGGGAAAATCTTTGCTGAACTAACTTTTCCTTGCTTTTTTTTTTTAATTGTAATTTTTTGTTCTTTATTTCGGTTTTTCAGTTTTCATAAAATATTCTTTAAACCTGTTAATGCTCATTAAAAAGGTCCTCTGTGGCTAATACTGTCTAAAATGCCAAAAGATGAATTTTTCATGATGCAGAAAAGTTTCTTAGCTTTAGATTTTCTTAGAACATAAAATTTTTGTACAAGGTTTCCCCTAACTAATTGTATCATGTTTAAAGGATTTCATAGCTGTGAACTTGTAAGAGATAACCTTACATTGTAAGATTATATTAAGTGTTTTAAGATCTTTGGGCACAATTAAAAATAATAAAGATTTAGGTTTTTAAAATTAAGACACGACAGTGGCAGTATGTCAGCCAAGTTCGGAAATCAGAAACAAAACATGCTAGACATCTGTTAGTATGTATCTTAACTACATGAACCCCAATTCGTGCTGTTTTGACTGCTCCGTTTCTCAAGAACTATTAGATCTGCTTGCTTGCTGTGTGTCTTAATGTCATCTAGAATACCATATGACATCAATAACCCCAAATTTCATGAAAATGCCTCTTATAGTTTTGAATAGAGACTCAGTATGACTTTCTACTCCATAAGTTAGAATAAAAAAAATTTTATTATGAGAATATTTTCTTACCTTTTTTTTTTCCTAGTTTATTTAACTGAAGCAGCCATTACTTTTTCCTTACTATTATAAAATTAACTAATTTTACTTAACAATTAGGGTTGGTAAAGATTGAGAAGGTTCTGAATTAGCAAATGGTAGCCATATTGGCGACTACAATAAAAAAAATTTGAAAACTGGTCGCATTTGGCGATTGGCGACCGCGAGTTTGGAGCTTTACTATGCTACCTTGGAATGATTTAAGAAATTAGTCAAGTAGTTAAAATATTTTTTCCCTCCTTTAAGAATAATGTAAAGTTGAAACTCTATGATGTTACGTAATTTTAAAGATAAAAAAAAAATTATAAAAACCTTAAACCCTAAGAAAAATTACTCTCATTTACTACACTTAAAAGCAGGTCGTAAAATACTGCATTTATTTGTTTTTACCTGTTTGTCATCATTAGTCATAAATTGCAGGGCCTCCTATTGTTATTTGAGTTCTGAGTTAAATCATTAAAATGGAAAAAATACCACCAATTAGATCCATCGAAATGTAAATTATGGCATAAAAGCAAAAATGGTATCAATAATTTAGGCAATTGCAATTTTTTTTCCGCCAATTTGACATCTTCGGAAAATATAGCAGTTGTGAGAAGATTTTGAAAACTTTGAGTATTGGCAATTTTTCCCATTGCCGTTAAACTGGTACAATAATTGTTTCAAATTTGGCTATTGCACCAAATCCTCAGTTGCTAAAATATCCTCAAAATTAATAATAAAGAGAAATCAGTGCACCAAAAGCAAGGAAAAAAGATGTGTATTTGTACATGCTTTTAGATTTAAGTGTTGAAACAGGAACATCTGTTTTGATTTAGCTTTTCATTATTGTTCATTAAAGTTTAAAAAAAAAAAGCTCAAGTGATTTTGTCTAGGAAAACTCAGTAAAAGGAAGACAAGTTGTAAGAAAAAAGGTGGCTTCAGGACACAGCCACTGCCTTTCAAAATGTTTAAAAGCACCTACCTATGAAATCACGCAAAATATTGTTCTAAAATTATGTAAATCAAAATCAGAATTTACACAACTACTCATAATCTAAGCAAGTACTTGATAAATACCTCCAAAGAAAAGAACTATAAACAACATTCTGTTGCAATGACATTTTAAGATTGGCAGCTTTGACATTGCCTGTATCGCTGTAGAAATTTTAAAAAAATTCAATAACTATTTAAGCTCTAATAAATATTACTACAATGTGAAATTCCTATAAGGTTTTTTTTTTTCTCTATGTAGCAGTTTTAAAACTATGTAATGTTATATATTTTAAGTTTTCTATAAAGAAGAATTTCCCAAAATTGTTCTGTTTCAATTTTTTCATATTTAAAGTTATTCTTAATCTGAATTTTGTTTCAGAAATTCAAAACAGTGATGAGGATGAGAAATGCGATTCAGGTGATGGTTATAAAAGTAATGAGATTATTTCTGAAGAGCGTGTAAATAGACTTGGTGATTCAGAAAGAACCGATATTTCTAAAGAACAAAAAATTGTAAATATCAAGGAAAGTGCAGATAATATTGAATGTGAAGCAGAGGAAAAAGAAAGTCAGGTTGAAAAGCTAGATACAAATGCAGTAGTTATGCCTGCACCCAAAGATTGCAGGTATGTTAATTTTTTGTTTATTGTTCATTGATATGATTTAATAGTATTGTACAGCAGACATGCTAACTCTCCTACTTTAAGCAGAAGGTTCCTGCTTTAGAGTTGAATCTCTAGCCTCCAACCTCCAGTGTAATTTCTCCTGTCTACATTTAGAAAGCTCTTGCACTCTGACTGTCAAGGGTACAATCAGAGGTTATTTTAATTTTACTTTCAGCTGAGTTGGGTTCATTTAGTTAACATAATTACTGTTAAAACAAAGAAATCAGATATTTATTACAGCAAAACATATTGTAAATTGCCTTATAAATTTGTTGACTTATACATATAAATGTTACAGTGTGTTTATTAAGTTTTCTTTAATTTATATCTTACACACGGTCATTCCATTTTAAATCAACAAATTTTTGAAAAAGTTGTTGCATCACCATTTTTGATTTTGATGAAAATTTGCATGTGTATTCCTTTTACTTCCCGGAGCTCAAAATAGTGTTCATTTTATTTTTAAAAAAATTACCCTTTGATATATAGGCCATTTTTGTTGGCAACAGCGAAAATCGGGCGTTTTGATGCTTTGTCTTATGAACTATAACTTTTTTTCTATCAAAGATTTTGAGCTCAAATATAGCTCATTGGAAAGCTAAGAAAAAGATCTTTTTATATATGCAATCAATAAATTTCAGATTTTAAAAAAATATTTATTTTTTCAAGGTCAAAGTTCACGACCAAAATGACATTTTTTACTACTTTTAAAAAACCTATGAAGGGTTCAAAGTAACAAGCCCATTTTTTCATCATATATCAATAGTCATGGTTACTTACTGTATAAGAAAAATGGCTTGTTACTCCACCCCCTTTATGAGATATGCCCCCCCCCCCAAAGTTGTAAATTTTTTAAAAAATCCAATTTTCAACGCTAAAAAAAATGCATGTGGGGGGGGGGGGGCAAGATAAAAAAATTTTATTTGTAGTATTTTAAGTACTTTTTACCAGCTTTCTAATAAAACAAAAGTTGCTTTGTTATTCAAAGGCGTTTGGCAGATATAAGGGACTGAACTTTCAAAAAATTGTACAAAAACAACACGATTATTTTCATTTTTTTAAATTTTTTTTTTAACTTAAATGTAATTATATACCTTATTCTTTGCCTTAAATGCTAAAAAAAGACTAAGAAGAACAATGAAGAAACATATTTAAAGTTTAATAAGATAATTTAATATTTTTTTTAACACCTGGGAATATAGAACACCACTAAACTTGTCTGATTTTTAAACATCTGATTGCTACCTACAACAGGACTGAGCATTTCTCAACTTGTCCAGGTTTGTTCATACCATGTGGTCATCCTTGTTCTGACTTGCTCTCACTTGTGTATCTTAGTTGTCTTTCAAATTCTGAAAGAAGTAGGTTTTTGAACTAGTGTTTCTGCTGTAAAATCTTGTGAAGCTGATGTGATTTCTTTTCATTTCAAGTTCATTCATATTCACGGAATGTTTTGTTAAAGGTAAAAGAAGAAATTCTTTAGAATCCTTAAATATAAATTTAAATTTGTCTTTCTACATGTAAGCTGTGAATAAGTTATGGATAACCCTAATTGCTCCATAGGAGTTTTTGAGAATAATGATTGTAATATTTTAAGTTACAGTAGGCAGTCTACTGTAGATAGTATTTCTGAGTACAGTGATGATGATAAAACTTTACTGCACCTGAGTACTGGGTGTAAAACTATTGAAACTGTTTGTACCTACCATGCAAAAAAATTTCTTGCCAAGTTTTGCCACCTTTATGGAACTTCTTGCTGGTAGGTACAAACAGTTTCATTAGTTTGTAATAATTTGTTGATTTAAAATGGAATGACCCACACATGAAAATAATTAGTTTTGTTTTCACATTTATTGACTTTGAGGTACAAAAATTTCTCCTGATTTTCTGCTTTGTAAGGTTGGCAAGTCTGGTATAGTATTTTTCAGTTTTACCCGCCTGCAGTCAGTATCATGGCAGAAATCACAGCCAGGGTGTAAAAAAATAATAGTTTAAAAGAAAAAGTCATGATTCAAAAAAATAATAAAAAAGTCAGATTTTTTTTAAATTTTAAGTATGATTTTTTATAGTTAAACACTGAAAAAGCTTCAGTTATTACATGCAATGTACAAACAGCCTGGTTATGCCATCCAGAGATTGCAGTTTCGTCTTTGTTATGTGTTCTTCAGTCTGGAATAGACTAACCAATATGTATGCAGATGTCATCTCATTGAATCTGAGAGTGACAACAAACTAGTAGCTAAAATAAATTAAGCACACCAGCAAGCGTCAGCAGCATTAGTACTATGCAACTCGTCAATTGATTGCAAAGCTTGGGTATTTAGCTGTTACCACTCTTAATCAGAACTATCTGCAACTTACAGACAGCCTATTCTTTAACTTACTGCTTAATTTCCAAACTTTCTCTGCAACTGACGAGGTGAACTAATGTTGTGAACTCTTGCTGGTATGTTAAATGTATTTTAGCTACTAATTAGTTGGCACTGTCAGTGTCTTCATCTTGGTCATTGTGTATTCCAAACTAATGAGTCCTTAACAATTACAAAACTGCAGTCTTTGAATGGCATAACTAGGCTGCCTTCACTTTTGCTTAAAGGCTGTAATTTACCTGCTAAATACCTTCAGTTATTAATCAATTAACATATATAAATTAAATTTGATTAATATTTTTTAAAATTACAAATCCATTACATTTAGATTAGTTCACCAAATAATTTCCGGAAAGGGATGTAAAGCCATTTTAATAGACACTTATGATTCACACTAAATTTAATGCTGATGCTATTATAGTACACCATAAAAAAACAAAAACAAATTATATTAGAATTTTAAACAATATTTTCTATTTTTAGAGTACATTTTAGGTAACTACTCTTTTTTATGTTTACATTTTTGTAAAAGTTTTTAAAAAATTATAACTTGTAAGTAACTATGTATTAAAAGAGCATGTTGTTTCTCCCCCCCCCCCTTTTATATTATGAATGTGATGTATAATTTTTCTTTCCTAGCACTATGAATATATGTAATCAAAGCCAGACTCCTAAGGAACAAGTGGAGGGTTCCACAGTAAGTTATTATTATTATTATTTTTTTTTTTTTTTGTATAAGTTCGTAGTCTTGCACAAAAACCTCAAGTGTCTTATCCAATAATGTTAACATAATGATTCACATAGTATTTTACCATCAGATTTCTCTATTGACATCCTTCGTGCTCTGAATAAGCCTAAGCAAAGTGGTAGCCAGATTTATCTTAGATGGACCACGAACTGCAGAAGTTTAAAACTTACTTTAATTCCTAAAAATTATTTTGTACTGAAGAAACATTGTTAACTTTTCAAATGAATGAATGGAAAAAAACTGATAGTACTTTAATATTGGGCTCAAGTAAAACTATAGATGGAAACGCTCAGACTCCCCGCACCCAGTCTCATTAATGCTTGTAATAAACTTTTTACTTAAAAAAGGAGCATTTTTTTTAAAAATCACATGCTACTAAAAATTAACTGTCAAAAAATGATTGGACTAATTTGGATATTTTAGGTGTTTTTAACTTAGAAACCCACTGACATTTAGAAAACAGAAAGGTTTTAATAGGAAAGTTTTTGCACATATTTCTAAAAATTAAAAATAATACATATAGCATATTTTTTTTTTATTTAGCACTTTATAACTTTAGTAAAAAAATATGACTGTTAATGTTTATTTTGATTCACAAAATATTAATTTTTGTATTTTATCTAATTTTTCTAGAAAAAATCGGAAAAAACCCCTTTATTTTCCACTGCTTCAAAACTTTGTAATTTTTGCATCTCTAGATAGAATTCCATCCAGAAATTATTCCATATACTGTCGGCCCCGCTTAATCGGGTAACGGATAAACGAATACCCCGCTTATACGAATAAATATTTTGGAACTGATGCCATAGACGTAATGTTAAAGATCCCTGCTTAATCGAATACCCCGTTTAATCAAATAATGTTTCTTGGAACCGACGGTATTCGTTTAATCGGGGTTAACAGTATTTTGCAGGGGCCCCTTTTGTGAATTTTTTGAAAATACTAATATGTTCGTTGAAAGATTGCAAAGAAATAGCAATTGTAAGTACATTTGATTGAAATGTGTTGGCAAATTAGAATTTTTTTACCAATGCATACTGCTTGAATCCATTTTTAGCCTACTTTCCCGTTAAAATAAAAGAAAGCCCAAAATGCATAAAAGTAGCTTGATGCATTAGGGTGATTCAAAAAAATTTTTTTTTGAATTTCTCTGGTCTTACCCCGCAGTTTTTTTACACTATTCATGAATGTGATGTATGTAAAATTTTAGCTCAATTAATAAATATTTAGAGGTCGCTCAACGCGATCGAATTCTGTTGAACATTAGCAATTTCGAGAGTTGGAGTATATAGCTTCATTACCCGAAATAATATTATTCTTCATATAAAATGGAATAACTTAAAACGTTAGTTTACTCTACTAAGTAATTAGTCAATAAAATATAACTCAAAGTGAGTTGTAACGATTACCCCCCCCCCCCCCCCCCGCTCCAAAGCTGCATTATCTCTTACCTGAATTTGGGTAGAAAATGCAGCTGCAAGCTCAAGCTGTGGTTTCTGTTTTCTTTTCGGTTGTTTGAGGTGTATGAGTTTATTTGGCTAAAACACCTAGCATCCACTCTAGACAGGGCCCAGTATAAGTGACAGCCACTTTGATAGTAGCTGTTACAGTACAAAGTATGGGTCAAAATGGGGAGGATTTGACAACATCCATAAAACGGTAAATGCAAACTATTCGCTCTGAATTGGCCGTTAACTTACAAAAGTCTTTTAAATCTAGGACTTCCTTTGATAGTTCATTGGAACAAAACACTTATGCAAAAGATATTGGGAAAATGAAGGATGATCGGCGGGTTTCATACCAGTATTAGTATCAGGACCACAAGCATTGATAATTTACTTCTGTCTTCTAGTAAGTTAGTCAGGCATTGGAATTGCTACGGAAAATGCTGCTGTACGATAACCAGTTAGATAAATGGGAACTTACTGAGCTCGTACGTGGTATGTGTTTCAATATGACATGCATTGCCAGTACTAAAGTTGGAGCATGTTTGAACTTGGGGGAAAAAAAAACTAGGGAAGCAACTTTTATATTGTGCTTTCTGCCATTATATTTTAGACATTGTGTTTTCTGTGGTATTACAACCAAAATCTATTCTACTCTTGGTTTCTCGGTATTTTAACGGATAAACCAAGAAATAAGTAGAATTGGGGTATTTGATTGCGTGCAATGTCAGATGCGATTTTCACGCAATTGCGTGGAACCATTCACTGCCATTGGATCTACAATACTGCTTTTTAAGCGGTTTTAGCAATCATAGTCCAGAATAAAACATTCTAATTTTAAACCTGGAGTGAGGAACGATGAGGTTGAGGAGTTGGTAGCACATTCAGAGCAACATGCAACTAGTAATGGAAGTTCAATACTGGTAAAGCATTTTTTTCCGAAATTGTAGTAGATTGCTCAGAATGCATCATAACCCTGAGCAGACTGTAAAGAACCAAACCCATATTAACTGAAACAACCTCCAAACATCTTCTTTTGAATCTGTATACAAATCAGTTCATAATGCAGTCCTGAATTCTTTTACCTGGATATCTCCATTTGTTTGCCTTGGACAGTGAAATGAATTATGTCACAAAATAGTTCTTTCCTCGCTTTTTAACAGTTCAATTCTTACATTTTAAAACCCACAAGTAGCACGTTTTATTCAATGGTTTGGTCAGAACCTGTTTCTTCATAGGCCAATAAGTTAACTGACTGGTTGCAATAAGGTGCTTCCGAGCACTAAATGAGCTCATATTTATTCCATAACTTTTTTAATCTCTATTAAGTGCTGCACAAGTAAACTTTTCAAAAGTAGAAAAGAGTTATCTCATGGTGTTGTTTTCAATTTTCGTTAACATTTCCCTCTCTTCTTTGATGATATGGATCCTGCTTCTCTATTTTGTTTTATAACATGGTTCACATTTGCAATACTAACCTTAACTATCTTCAAAATCTCTCTATAAGTCTTTGGTGTATGTCTGGAAAGAGTAACTATCTTTGTACGATTTTGTGGTGTCACATTTATCGCTGATAACAGTGAAACCTCAACTGACCCGATCCTACACATGCGCACTTAGAACCCCTCTGATCGATGAAAATTGATAATTAGAGAACCATTTCATATCATCCATATTTTTACTAATTTTAGTATGATTAGTGAAAAATACTAGGATTAATTTCAAAATTAAAGAAAAAAATTCTTTGTTTTTCAATTAATTTGCACTAGGGTGTAACTTGATATTTTTGTTGTTGTTAGCACTGTAAGGCTCACACCCTTTTTTTGAAGAAAATTTTTAAGAAGTAAGTTGAGTTCGCAGACAGTTTTACATTTTATGTAAGTCTGTCTGTGTAAGGAAAAGTAGGATTGTTTAGTTCTTGACAAAACTTGTTGTTCTTTCAAATTTTGTGAACGGTTTATTTAGAGTTTGGAATTTTAGGAGATAAGCTTAGCAATGACTTAATGCATACACTTTATCATATGAAAATTCAAAAAATAGTATTAGTAACAGATGGATCCCTCTTGTTTCAAAAGAGTAATTTAATTTTTAAGATGTTTTGTTATATTATTTAAATACAATTTTCTGTTTTTCAGATACCTTATTCCCTATCTGATATACAATTGCCTGAAAGTCCGAAGGAAGAATCAGCAAGAACTGTTTCTGAGAAAGAGGGTTCAAAATCAGTTGGTGTCAAAATGTCATCAAAATCTAGTTCTGAAGAAGAATCTAAGAAATCTATTGCTGAAAATAAAACTGTAAAATCTGTTTCTGAAGTTGAACCTGCAACTCCTGTTGTTGAAAAAGAGTCCACAAAATCTGTTGCTGAAAATGAATCTATAAAATGTGATGATGTCCAAAATGTAGAAAAAGAACATGAAAAAAGTATTAAACCTGATCAGGTGAAGACTAATGGTTTGAAAATCTCTGATAGTTCCACTGCCTCTAAAAGTACTTCTTTACTTTCTAAATCCCAAGATAAAGCACCTTCATTGAAATCAGATGATTTAAATCAAAATACTAAATCTTCAAGTAATGACCAAAATTGTGATGAAAAGCAAATGAAAAATACTTCAAGAAGCAGAAGTGGCTCAGCAGATGACAAGGATAGCACCAAAGTATTGAAACCTAGATCATCACCAAAAAGGTCTAGTAGAAAACCATCACCCTCTAAAAATGTCTCAAAGGAGATTGTTAAAGATAGAGAGGACAAAACGACTTTTGAGGACAGCGGAAACCGAAGTAGTTCTGATTCTGGTGAATATAAAAGTGATGAGGAAGTGAAAGTTACTAAAGCTTCAACTCCAACTAAGAGACGATATAGCAGAAGTGAAAGTTCTGAAAGCAGCAGCAGCTCTGAAAGGGAGAGCAATACCAAGCAATCTTCAAAAAGTTCAGCAAAAAAGCTGAAAGTTGATAGTTTAAAGAAAACTGAGGACAATAAAACAAGTTGTCCTGTAGAATCTGGTGCAAAAACTGTATTAGGAGGTGAATCATTCAAAGGTGTTGGTAATTCTTCTTCAAGGAAAAGATTGAAGATAAAGCGTGACAATGTAGTTTTAGAAGAACAGACTTCATCCAAACAAGAATCATCAACTGAAAAGAATATCCTTCAAGCTGAAATAAGGCATAGTATTTTTTAATTTCAAATTTCAAAAAAAAAAAAAAACTTATTTGTCTGGGATATTAAAGCTTGTAACTAGACTGTTTTTGGATTTGCTTTTAGATTTAATCTAGAATTTAGGAATAAATTTCAAAACAGCAGTTTTTTCTTAATTCTTGTGTTTAATTCTAGGTACACAAACATTTTTTTTCCCTCCTTGGGAAATGAATAAATGGAGCACCCAATCCGCCAGGGTTCAATTTTAGTTTAATAATATTTTTTCTATCAGATACCCGGTATTCCATACCACCAGCTGATAACAAAAACAAATGATTTATTTTACCCCTTAACATTTACTGGAGCTTTTTTTTTTTTTTTTTGAGGGAGGGGTGTCTTTTTATATCCATATAAATACGGGAATGTGGAACAAAATGAAATGGTAAAATATTTTCAGTTTGCAGCGCCACCTGTCTAGTAATATTTTAACTAAGTTCCTTAGCATATAGTTAATTCCTGTCAAAAAATAAATAGCTCCAAAGATGAACAAAAGGAAAAAAATACACAAGTAATTTTCAAAATTTGATATATGTATTGTTAAATTTGTGGTTTTTCAAAAATAATGCTTGTTATCATAAAATGATACTTTTTGCAATTATCATTTTAACCATTAATTGAAATCTACTGATGTCCATTGCAGTCCTTATTTAGTTTATATTTGGCATATTTTGATGTTAAATGTAAATTTTCAAGTGCACCCGGGGCAAAGTGAAATAGTTCATTTCGTTTGCTTATGCATTCATTTACTAAATCATGTAATCATGTTTCTTCATTATTTATTTTTTCACACTCTTCTACTAATTAATTCACTTATTTATTCATTCATTTGCTTATTTTTTTAATCATTCTCTATTTTAGTCACTCATTTCTTTTTCTCATATATTAATTTAATTATTTGTTTATTTTTTCAGTAAAAATTCAGTTATTCATTTGACAAAAATTACTCTAACTCAGCAAGTAGAAGATTTTCATCACAAAAATATTGCATTTTTCACTTTGCCCAGTAGTTTTGGAGATTACAATTTTTTTTTTTTTTTTGAAATTACGAAATAACTGCCAAAAATTAAAAATAAGATTTTAACGATAGTTGCATTACAAAATACGTTGTTCCTCCTTTATGTACTGTCTAACATTTTTTTGCGAAACCTCCGTCGTATCTGCGCACGCTCCAAGTCTCTTCAGACTGTCTCGAAATAGGGGGAAAAGCAATGAGGAAGTAGCAAGCGAGCAAAAACTGAAGGCATCAGGAAGTGCGCATCCTAAACTTATCTCCCCTTTTTCAAATGGAAGCATCCGTGGCTGCCAGGCGCACAAAACGCAAACAGAGAGTACAATAATTTTCAGAACGAGTTTCTAATATGTTTATTTTAGAACTGGTATGTTATCTTAACTATTTCACTTGGTCCCACATTCCCCTACATGATAAAAGTATTATCCCCCAGTTGGTTTTTATGTGTTAAGTGTAGCATTATTAATAATTGTTAGAAGCAAAATATTTTAAAATAAGTAGGGGGGTGAGATTGTAAATTTGCTGTGTGTTCAGTTTCCTCCCTACCAGTCATATAACTTTTGAAGGAATGCTCTGGGATTCAATTGGGGGAAAGGGGGTCACCTTTGATCTTTAGTTAACAACATTTTATGATTTACTTTTAGGATTTAAGCATTCTAGTTTGGTGAACATTCTATGTATCATTTTGTTTTGAGCAAACACAATAGCTATTCGTTCTCACTGGACTGTAGTTCTCGTTTGCTCCTTTTTCAGGGTAATGGCAGTGTGAAAAATATTGTGAGAGTGCTCATGGGATGTTGCCAGGAAAGAGATTGGTTGCAAAATCTCATGAACACGATAATCAATTAGTAGAGCTTATTCTATCCTTCAACTTTAATTCACTAGTAAAATAAATCCAGTTGAGCGTTTTTATGTTCTCGTAGTTCCTCGCTTAATTATATGTCATGAGCTCGTATGTTCGCTCTGGGTGTGAATTTAAGTCGAAAATAAAATTTATATGCTCTAATATAAGTCTGTTCTATAATAGAACAGGAGCCATTTGTAAGAAACAAGAAACTCAATGAGAAGGGGCCTATCGCAACTTGTGATTGCAATAAACATAATTTAAACTCAAGGTGTCATTTTTTTTCTTTAAATTTCTTACTCTGTTTAAACATGTTTTAATTTTTTTTACAAGAGTTCTTAATTGAAACCATATTTATTTTGAAGCCATACCATTTGAAGAACCATTCATGAAAATATGCATAGATTGTTAGAGTAGATTTCTTCCTCAGCATGTGTGGCATAACCCCTTAAATTATTTTCATCAAGAAAAAAAAAAAAAAAAAAACATGGATTAAAGTGTCTACTGGCTATTTGCTAAATTTTTGAATTTTCAGGATTATTCTACCTTTAACAACCCTTTTTCTATTTTTTGCTGGAACTTTTAAGACTTAGCAATTCAAGTGTTGAGTACGAAATTTAAAATAAATTATTTATAGTTTGTAAATATATATTGCATATCAGAGAAGTATATTTAAATTTATATTTCTTATTTTAGATCTGATTCATCTACGGATAAAAAAGCATCGTGTGATATCCCAAATTCTCTACCTAAAGATCCTGAGGTTTGTATGCAGATTGGTTATTGAGATTTAAATATTGTAATAATATTGTTCTACGTTTGTTAGAGTATTTTTATTATAATTTTACTTGCAAAGAGGTTGAGAACCACTGCTTTAAAAGATGTATACCTATACTTAAAATAAAATTTATATTATTCTTAATACACACTTTGTAATTTAATTACATTGAGAAAAAACTTTTTTTTTTTTGAAAAAGAAATGTTTTGTTCAGTTGTTTTTTGGCTTATTAAATTTCACCGTTCACATATCTTGGCATTTAGTGCCGTTTGTATCTTAGCTTTTCATGCTCACGTCTCATAGCATTGTATTAAAAGTGTTCTTCCCTATGAAAGTTACATTTGTTCCCTAAAGAAATTGAAAGGCTTACATGTAAACAGATGTAAACTTTTTACAGCAGTATAAATAACTGAAATATTTCTAAGCAGAAAGTTATGGTGTTCAATCATGTAAATTTTACAAACAAGCTCAGAAATTTTTATTTGCTTGTTATTATGCATGATACCTAATAGACCTAACTGTACTAGCAAAATGTTGACCTGCTTCTGTTCAAATAAGCAAAAGTTTGAATAACTAGATGGTGAGCAGCATAAATGATGTTCGTGTCTACACGAAAATTGTTGATGTAATTTTAATGTAGACTTATGTGCTACATCATGTAATTCCTATCCGAAACGCCAACCCTGGTCTTGTGCAACAAATTTCCTAATTCAATGGTTGCATTAAAAAAAAAAAAAAAATTGTATTCATGTAATGAATAAACATGATAATTAAGGTATAATAGTGGCGGAAATTTTCTTGCAGACTGAAGAGGAAATTCCAAAACCATATGTTTCTAGAAAAGTAACTCTTTCAAGTAAGTTAAATTTACTACAATTCTATTATGTGTCAAATTTGATATCATCTCTCATAAGCCTTTTATTATTGTTTTAACTCTATTTTCTACTCATAATTTTAATGAGACAATATAAATGTTTTCATTCTGTGCCATTTTGGATTTAATGTAGAATATTATTTGAATGCATTCTTTAATGTAACCTTGTTATGCATCCTGTTAGTATTTTGCTGCTCCCGTGTAGAAAAATATTAATTTTTACATAACATTTAATTTATACTTATTTTTTAATTTCTACATACCCTTTCCAAATCATTTTACAGATCGAAAACTAAGTCGCAGTTCAGTGGACGAAAAAGAAGAGTCTGCACAAAAGAAAAGTAAATGGGGAAGTTTTGCAACAGCTCATAAAAATTCACGGAATATTAGTATATCAACCAGCTCATTAAAAGTTAGTTCTTTTACAGTAGAATATTGTATTGCCTTACATTGATGTATTTATATAATATAAAGTCCACTATCATATATGTGCACTACCATACAATTGCTCCGATTTTTATCGCATGTTTCAAAAATTCGATCTAATCCAGAAAACTCTGATTTTTCGATATTTTTTATAAATCTTACAAAAATATATCTACCATTTGCATTGTGTTTTCTTAATTTGTACATTGTATAAGTAAAATCCTATGTTTTGGAAGCATGCTTTGCCAAAAATTGCATGCAGTCATTGAAGTTTCAATGTTATGCATCCTGCTAGGTTTTTCAGCTTTTTGAAATATGGAAATTGTTTTAAATTATGCTAGTTTAAATATGCTTATTTATTTTTATATTTTTCAGCTTAATTTTATTTCCTGCTAAAATATTACTATAGCTACTTATTTAGGGTGTAAGATTAAATTTTAAGGAAATAATTTTTCATTTGTTTTTAAAATAAAATGTTTATATAGTTATTTTTATTTCATTTTTTTAATTACTACTTTGTTCACCTGCATGACCCGTGTAGTAGCACGGGTCTGCATTTTTGGAAACAGCAAAATCTGTTGCTACTCTGAAAAAAAGTGCAACAATTAATAGAACATAAATTTTAATTTTTATTTTTTCTTAGTTGGAACTCTACTATTAATTGGACAAACTATTATGAAGTGAATACAATAATTTTTTGACTGCATTTGTGTTTATATCACTGTGTACCACTTTACTGCTGTTCAGGATTGGGAATTGTTCGGATTCGAGAATCATTTGAATTTCATCTGTGTTAACTCTCTATCAGAATCACCGCTCTCATATGGGCACAGAAGTTTCATTAAGCTGCTTGAGACTCTCTTTGAGATTGTTGCAATTCAGATCACTGAACAAGAAATGAACAAGTGAGAATAAAATTGTTGCTCCAAAACAACCAATAAAAGCTTGCCTAAGCTGAGCCGAAAGGAGGCTGTGAAGATTAGAAACAGAGAATGAACATGTGTTTTTTTTATTTATTTATTTATTTTTTTTAAGAAATTGAATTGATTATCCACTTGACGGCCATTCAGAGAGGTTGGGAGGCTTCTTAGTGGAATTTTAACATTAGGTCTATGGATCAAAAATTGACTGTGAAGAGGAGTGTCCCCTTGAGGAGGTTTTACTGTACATTAGGGCGATTCAAAAAAAAATTTTTTTTTGAATTTCTTAGGTCTTACCCGCAGTTTTTTTACACTACTCATGAATGTGATGTATGTGAAATTTTAGCTCAATTGAATAATATTTAGAGGTCGCGCAACGCGATCGAATTCTATTGAAAATTAGGAATTTTGAGAGTTGGAATACATAACTTCATTACCCGAAATAATATTGTTCTTCATATAAAATGGAATAATTGAAAATGTTAGTTTACTCTACTAAGTAATTAATCAATTAAATAATAGCTCAAAGTGAGTTGTAACGACCCGCCCCCGCTCCAAAGCTGAATCATCTCTTACCTCAGTTTGGGTAGAAAATGCAGCTGCAAACTCGGGCTGTGGTTTCTGTTTTCTTTTCGGTTGTTTGAGATGTATAAGTTTATTCAGCTAAAACACCTAGCATCCACTCTAGGCAGCCCAATATAAGTGACAGAAAGCCACTTTGATAGTAGCTGCTACAGTACAAAGTATGGGTCAAAATGGGGAGGATTTGACAACGTCCATAAAACGGTAAAGGCAAACTATTCGCTCTGAATCGGCCGTTAACTTACAAAAGTCGTTTAAATCTATGACTTCCTTTGATTGTTCACTGGAACGAAATACTTAGGCAAAATATATTGGGAAAATGAAGGAGGATTGGTGGGTTTCATATCAGTATTAGTATCAGGACCACAAGCATTGATGATTTACTTCTGGGTTCTAGTAAGTTAGTCAGGCACTGGAATTGCTACGGCAAATGTTGCTGTGCGATAACCAGTTAGATAAATGGGAACTTACTGAGCTCGCACGTAGTATGTGTTTCGATACGACATGCAGTGCCGGTACTAAAATTGGAGCATGTTTGAACTTGGGAAAAATAACTAGGGAAGCAACTTTCACATTGTGCTTTCCGCCATTATATTTTAGACATTGTGGTATTACAACCGAAGTCTATTCTAGTCTTGGTCTTTCGGTATTTTAACCGATAAACCAAGAAATAGGCAGAATTGGGGTATTTGATTGCGTGCAATGTCAAATGCGGTGTTACGCAATTGCGTGGAACCATCCACTGCCATTTTATCTACAATACTGCTTTTAAGCGGTTTCAGCAATCATAGTCAAGGATAAAACATTCTAATTTTAAACCTGGAGTAAGAAACGATGAGGTTGAGGAGTTGGTAGCCAATTCAGAGCAACGTGCAACTAGTAATGGAAGTTGAGCAAAGTCAACTTCTGATGACCTGCAAAAGAAGTGTCTAAGGAAGATACTAGAGCTTAGTGTGATTTTCTTGAGCGGAGCACCTTCTCTTGGTGTATGTTTTCGTGTCCCAGGAGCTGTTCATCGTGTTATATCTGTGTCAAAGATTCTTTATGGCTTCAAGTTTATTTCACAATCGGTTCAAACTTGACGCCGGACAAAGAAAAGGTATTCATAACATATGAATGTGATTTATTTCACATTCTTATAGTTAATGGGAAAGAATATCTAAGAGCTGGGTTCCCAGCAACCCTTTTTGTGCAAGCACTGAGAAATGATTTGGAACATTTTCAGCGTCCCTATTCATGTAAAGAAGAAACTCAAAATATATCAGCTGTTTGATCCTGAGCATTAGAATCTTCAAGATAGCTATCAACAAGGCTTTGTACTACCGAAGAAACTGAGGATTGTAAACGACAATACGGAGCGTGGCGTGGCCCTTATTGAAGCATTTGTTAAGACTATCACTAATGACGAAAAACAAAGACAGTGTCTTCTTCAAGTGGTACAGGAACACAGAAAAGGTTTCAAAGTTGCAAAAATGTAACCTTAAAAAGTATTGCAAGAATTAATGACCGAACTACTATATATTTAATGTATTTAAATTTGTTATATTTTTTCCGTATTTGATTAGCTTTCATACTTTTCTGCATTTCATTGGTTTTTCAGATATATAGTTCATTTTGTGATTGCACGTTTTTTTCTTCAGAGAAAAAAACAGCAATAAAGTAACTTTATTATTATTATTTACGTTTGCATTTGTGCCACTATCACAAAATTTGAAGTACTCCTAAAGGTAAACATAGTTTACTAAAATTTTGGGCAAATAATTCAGTGTATATAAAGGCCTAAATAAGACGGTATGACGAACAAAAATACAAAGGCTACTTTTTTCCATAGATATCATTTACGTTCACGTTTTTATCAATATCACGAAGTTTCAAGTCGTTTGCGCGACCTCTAAATATTAATATATTTTGTCAAAATTTTGCACAAATAATCAGTGTATATAGTGGCACAAAATAAGAGGGTAAGACGCACAAAAATACAAAGTTTATTTTTTTCCATACATTTCTGAATCACCCTACTGTACACGTATTTAAATTGGTAGCAGTTTCACTAAATCAATCCGTAATCAAGTTTTTCTATATTTCAATGTGTACTTCTACATAATGAAACTTTTTAAATATAAAATAATTTTATTTTCAATTCAGTTGTTTTGTTAAAAATGAAATAGGAGTGGAAAAAAAAGCACAGTAGTGGTACTTAGAACTTTTAGAAACTTAAGGTACTGGAGGAAATGCTAGCAAACGCCACTCTTATTTTAATCCTCAGTGCTCCTATTTTTTTCTCTTTAGGTGCTACTTTTTTTTTAAGGTTGAGGTTTGCAGCTATGGAACTACACACATCCTAACTCCACACACAAGTCCTAACTTTTTTTCAAAGCCACTATTCACGATGTCTGTGTACAAGATAAAGAAATATTGCCTGGGGTTCAGGCCCTTCATTTAGGGGGGGGGAGAGGGGTTAATTGCCTCCCCCTGACTTTGAGAAATCAATGTATTTACCTATAAGTGGACGTGACTTTGATGTTTTCCGATGAAATTGCATAGTGTTTGGACCCTTTGCCCCCCCCCCCCCCCCGGAAAAACTTGAAATGATGTCCCTGCTTGTGTTAAAATAAATAACATTCAGGTGATAGTGAGCAAGTTACTAATATAATTTTTAGTGATTTATTCATTATTTTTAATGAGATTTTTCTTTTCTTTTCTTTTCTTTTTTTTTTTTTTTGACTGTATTATCATTTAACTCTTATTTTCTTAGAGTTGGTTTCCTGACTTCAAATTAAACAATGAACCAGCTCCTACTACTGAAATAATGCCTATGGAACAATCTCCACCTCTTATTGATGAAAAGGGTATTAATCATACCTCAGAAAGGGAAAATGGAAGTGAGTAGTTTTGTATCTCGACTATATATATATATATATATATATATATATATATATATATATATATATATATATATATATATATATATATATATATATATATATATATATATATATATATATATATATATATATATACATATATATATATATATATATATACATATGTATATATACATAAAGAAAATTGTATTTTCTCCTTCAAAATAAGCTCAAGCTATTGCTTAGCCCAAACTAATACTGCCTAGAAGAAAGCTCCCTCATTGTCCTGTGCTACTATATCTTTAGGTTGCAACAAATGAAATTCCTATGTAGATGTAATAGTTATAGTAGACTCTCTTAACCGGCTCAAATGGGACAAGGATAGCTAAGCGAAAATCTGGTTAAAGCAGAGAATGAATTAAAAAAATCTCCAACTTGATGAAAATGTACTTTTTGAAATTGTATTGAACAATTAAATAGTATTCAGTTGTATTAAACAGTCAAATATTCATTAAAATAAGAGTTAATTCAATGACTAAATTTAGTTTGGAAGCTTTTAACATACTATTAACAAGAATGTTTATAAAGTTTAGTCTTTTTCTGTTAACATTTGGAACTTCGACGACTTACTTCATAATTTCGTCCTTTTTTAAGTAGCTTTTGCTTGTCGAGGCCACATGGCATAATGACATTTCCGGTGCATTTGCTCCTTCTGTTTGTCATATGATTAGGCTCACATTGTCATCTTGAAAAATGTGGTGACAGCCCCGATGTCGTTTTAATCAAATGAAATTTCTTGTTGGAGATGCCTGTCAGCAGCCTTTGGTTCAGGTCTTTAGTGTAGATACCTTCGCGTCTACTGAGGCATATGAATGACGACATAAAGTTGTTAGTAGAAAATTCTTCCATCAACCACTGGTACTACCTCTCCTTCTGGGGTTTGTTGACTGAAATGACCAAAGTTTTTCCCAAGATTTCATCCCTTTGGATTGAGAAATCTCTTAATTCCTCAATATGTACTATCCTATAGTGGAACCATTTTCAACCTACGGATGCGCTTCCCTGGAGAGGCACAGAATTTCAAGAAAGGCATGAGTGTGTAAAAAACATTAAGCAAAGCTGTAAAACTGACTACAGTTTTAGTTTTTAACATAATCACTTTTTGGGTGGATTTTCAGTACAGTTTTCATCTATATATCCAGTGTTAAAAATAAGAATTCAAATCTAGGTGCCATGATGACGACTAACATACATTTTTAGTCATCAGAATAAATAACTGAGGTGCCATTTTCAGTGAAACAATAATATGTGTATCCCAATATTTCAAAAAAAAAAAAAAATAGTAATTACAAATGCTACATGTTATCAATAGCCTATTTTGAAAAATCTACAATAATACAGAAGAAAATGGTTTATTACTGTCAAAATTGATTATATTTTAAGAATACTTTCACACATTTATCCTTCAAGGCACTAACGTTTCTTAGCTTAGGAAAAAAAGCCTTCTATATGACCTCAACTTAAGTGCCTAAGACTCCAGGAGTCAAAGCAAAAGTTTTGGCCCCAAAATGGGACTAACGACTGCTTATTTCTAGCACTACACATCTCTGTAAGTCTGGATTTTCAGGATTAGCATACACAAAGTGAAAATATCCAGAAAGGCTGGCCTGGCCATGAATGTGACCTGGGGTGTGCTTTCAGTCTTAATGTAATGTTCAAAAATTTTGTAGGCACATACAATGACAACCCTCCTTTTGCTATGAAAAATGACAGATTAGATGCCAACTTACGGAGATAATGCACATGGGTGCCAAGTGCTCCCGTTGTTTAAATTTTCTATTTTATTTATGTACTCTGAAAATCCTATTATTATTGGAAAAACCTAATTTTTCTTCAAGTACTTCTTTTTTTAGACAAATTGGTGTCAGATGCAGTAGATTAGAGGTTTGCTTAATTTACTTTCCCACTTCTTGATTTTCCTTTTCTCATTCCTTTTTATTACTTTCTTCTATATCTAATATATAGAAGAAAGTATTGGTTTCGTGAAAATTTTCGAATGTCGAATTTTGACAGATTTGCGCGTTTTGAGGTGCGCTGAGTCCATTTCGACCATTTTTGGAAAATGTCTGTCTGTGTGTCTGTGTGTGAGTCTGTATGTGTGCGACCAGTTTTTGTGGCCGCGCTAGAGCAAAAACTACTGCATGAACAAACCCAGATAATATAGACGAACTCGCGAACGCTGTTCGCAGAAAACTTTCGAAGTTTGCAGAAAATTTTTGCATTTTGTTAAAAAAGTTATAAATTTAGGATGTTTTCTAGCTGAAATATGTCTTGATTTTGTTCATTGTGGGGCAGTAGCTTGTTACATACGAAACTGACACATTCATTAATCATGACGGATTGACAACCAACCTCATGGTAGAACCTGCGCTTCATACAACTTGATATTTTTGTTGTTGGTAGCACTTTAGGATTCAGAAGCCCCCTTTTTTTTTGCACAAAATTTTAAAGAAATTATTTAAGTTTGCAGACAGTTTTACATTTTATCTAAGTCTACATGAAATCGAACAAAAATTTTTGCACATATTTACCACCATGTGAACTGGTGCACCTGACTTTGTTTAGCGAATTCCTCCAAGGGAGGTGAAGCAATCGCACCTGTTCTGCGCATGGGTGATTACTATATCTCAGGAAGTAGCCGGCCGAATCAAACAAAAATTGGTCCATAGGTAGACCCTACTAAGTACAGGTGGTGATTCAATTTGCGTGTCAATATCTCAAAGGGGGTGGAGCAATCGCACGTGTTCTGCGCGGGGGTGATTGCTATATGTGAGGGGAGTCGAAGAGATCGTTACATCCCCCAAACATTTAAATTTAGCAGAGTGTTTGAGATGCTAAATTGATGACAAACTTTAAGTAACAAATAACATTTATTAAAGTAACCAACAACTGTAAATAATAAAATCAAAGATAATTACAAAAACAACTTATCACTTTCTGAGAAACTAAATCCTTTCATTACCAGCCTGCAATTATTCTACCCATATTATGCCTGTTCAAGGCTAAGTGTAATTTACTACCGGGGGAAACATGCCATCAGGCGAAAAGGACCGCGAGCCAAAAGCCTAAGGCCCCTCTCTTACTTGAGAGCCTAGCGATGAAATGAAATAAACCAGCCTCGATCTAAGTCCTGACATCGCTTATATATCTACCAGATTTGCATACGCATCCTATCGGTAGCGATCCAGGCAGCCAATCACAGATGACACGTGCCGTACGAAGCTTCTCGAACTTTCGATTGTTGACGTCAGAGGCATGACGTTCCAGAGCATGACGTCACACTTCCGGGAACGAACTCCGGAACAGCAATGTTTACTTTCTATTAGTCTGAAACATGACACGGCCGTTCGGCTGAAGGGAAACGTAAGTAGAAACATGAAATGCATTTAAACTTAGACTTGTTGTAAGGTGATGAGATTCTACTACCTAGGGGAGAGGCAGATATGCCTATCACTATATCTCAGAAAGTAACCTGCGGAATCAAACGAAAATTAGTCCATGGGTAGACCCTATAGAGTACAGGTGCTGATTTGATTTGTGTGTCAATATCTCGAAGGGGGGGTGTAGCAATCGCACGTGTTCTGCGCGGGGTTGATTACTATATCTCAGGAAGTAACCGGCGGAATCAAACGAAAATTGGTGCATAGGTAGACCCTATTGAGTACAGGTGCTGATTCAATTTGTGTGTCAATATCTCAAAGGGGGGTGGAGCAATCAAAAGTGCTTATTTTGTCATTGCACCTACTGTATCTCGAGAAATATTGCTGAGATTTGAATGAAATTTGGAATAACACTAACACAATATGGAAGCAAGCATCAATTAAATTTTGGCGCCAATCGCCCCAGGGGGAGGGTGGGGTGATTTTTGCACTTAGTCAACAATGCGAAAAATTAATTCATTAAAAAATCGCTTTCACGCTATTTAATTATCAAAACAGCTGAAAACTTTCAATGATTTGAAATTTTTAACTGTTGCCAATTTCTTTTTACTAACAAATAAAATGTTTGCAATTAATCTAAACAAGGCTTTTGTAATGATTTCCAATTTCTCTCATTGATTCTGCATTTGCAGGGTTATTACGATAATTGGGAAATTGGAGCTGTTTCCAATTATTCGGGCGAGTACGTATTTTATTTTGTAACTGGAATTCATAAGATAGATATAGAAGAAAGTTTCGTGACGGCCACGACAGCTAGTTACATCATGCAATAATAAGAGAAAAATGTAGGAAAAAGCTAACAATGTATTAGAAATTTTCAATCAAGGCAATGACTGCTTCACTATAAATTACTTACTACCGCGGCCACAGTGTATATGGGTCACTTTTGCTCCAGACAGATTTGATTGAATAATGCGGTTAATTTAATAAAGCTGGAATGGGGCTGTTCTGTTTTTTACTATTTGATTCATTAAAGCCGCTGATTCTATTAACCGGCTTCCACTGTATTTTTTGTAAATTTTTAAGTCGGTCTTTTAGTACTTTGACAACATATTCATAATTTATAAGTTCAATTTCAAAGAACAATTTTGGAAACTTGAAAACATGGGGCATGGTTCCACCTCTTTTTTTTTTATTATTTATTTATTTTATTTTATATTTATTTATTTTATTTATTTTTTTTGTTTAATTCAAAATACTGCAGAATATGATATGAGTGTTCTCATTTTTCAGCTCTTCAGAGACCGCCATTAACACAGGACCTAAGTGAGCAAGATACACAGTCAGCAATGGAAGAAGAACCTATTGAACAAGGACCAGTATCCAATATCATATTTATTCAAAATCTTGTTAGGCCCTTTACATTATTGCAGTTGAAAGAGCTTTTAAAGCAACATGGAAACTTCATTGAAGGAGAATTTTGGATTGATAAAATAAAATCCAAATGTATTGTTGTTGTAAGTATTCTTTATAAAGTTGTCTGTTAAAGTTGTTGAACTTTTCGAAAATTGATTTCAGTGAAATATAATGCATCTTTTGTTCAGGAGTTAGATTCTAGAAACTATTTCCCATTATATTATTTATATACGGAAGAGTCCCCTTTTCTTCCTTTACAATAGGTGTAGAAAAAAAAAAACTGCTTATGTTTAAACTGATAAAAGTATCCCAAAGCAATAGAGCGAACAATTGGGTGAGAAATTTTAACAACATGGAGTTGCAAAGGAAAATGAACTAGTTCAATAATGCTCAGTATTGCTGCAGCTAGATGTTGCAGTGAAAAGAGCTTCATAAGCTGATGCAAAGCTCGGAACTTTAACATGTAGATTAAAATTTGAAATTTAAATCTCTTTGCATGAGTTGATTCAGCTAAAACTCACTTTTAATTTTTTGAAATAATTTTCTACCCTTTTTTTGTCCACCTTTTTGAGGGCATGATACAGGCATGAGTTTCTTGTCTCCCCAATTTTTTGTCCTTTTTTTTTTTTTTGTCATTTCCTACTTTTTTCCTGGTTTTTGTTATTTCTCTTATTTTTTCCCTACTGTAGTGTGTGTAAAATGGCTAATTCTTTTCCATAGCAAAGTTGCTGTTAAAAGATTTTCAACATATAAATTTTAAGACAAAGCAGAAAAAAAGGAACATGCGTTCTAGTGATGCCATCGAAGTTTGCTGCTTTTTGTCTTTTTTCGTATTTCTTTTTTTTTAATTTTCTCTTTTCTCACTACTTTTGATCATAAGATTTTGCTTTATGTTTAAAAGGTACTGGAAAAGAGACGTAAGATTTTCTCTCATCCTACTCTGTTTACCACAGTTATGTGTTGAATTGTGTCATCTTTGCAGTATTTGAAATTTTTACTTTTAGAGCTATGTGCGAATGTCTTCAAAGTGTAGACGAATATTTTTAAACATTATGTTCCTTTCTAAATTTTAAAAAATATCATGTTCATGGAACCAAAATAAGTCCTCTTCTTTACATTAAAGGAACCAAATTAACCTTAATATCTTTGAACTCAAAGTCCTGTTATAATTTGAAAGTTTGTTGAAATTTAGAGCATTTATGGTTTTGCTGGATTGAAACAGTATTCAGAACTAAATAATCTATGCCACAATTTGAAATTCAAATTTTTTAAATCCAGGTACTAAAAAAAAAGAGATCGTATTTTTCTGCCAAACTACTCAAACTATATTTTCAGCAATGAAATTTACTCTTTCTCGAAGTACCTATATTTCTACATACAGTAGAGTCTCGAAAATCTGAGTCTCAAAAGTCCGAGGTTCCGCTTAATCCGAGGCTCTTTTATTGACATTTTAAGGTCTATCTTCAATAGCTAAAAAGATAATTTGCATTAAAATCTGAAAATAAGAACCTTTTGCTGTTGGAAAATGTTCTTTTGTACTCGCAATAAAGTAGTAAAAAATGTATTGAGAGGTTGGTGTCAAAGACATTCATCAAGTGTCACGAAATATTCTTTATCTACTAGAGATATATTAAGATATGCTTTGGAAATAATAACTTGATATGTAAAACGTCTTGAAATTAAGTTTATCTCACTAATGATGATTGAAAAGTGTTACGTTTCTGCTGTTAAGAATTTTTTCCGGATAATCCGAGTTTTCAGTAATCCGAGGTGGCATGAACCCCAATTACCTCGGATTTTCGACACTCTACTGTACTATAATAATCCCTGTGTGAAATTAGGTAAATATTTTTTGAAGAATTGTAATAAAAATTTTAGAAAGTGACAGCAAAAAGGTGATTTTTTATTCATTTTTTATGCTGTTAAAGATTTTATCAAATATAATATTTTTGAACAGTTAGAATTCAATTTTTTTCTGATTTTGGAATAGAAATAACAATTAACAGAAATTTCAATTGCAAAAACCAATTTTCTTTACAGAAACGTGCTGTTGAAAATGATTTCCAAAAATTGTTATAACAAAAAGAGATTGTTATTGAAAGAAATTTGCAACATTTGATCTTTCCCATTGCTTGAATGCCGAATTGATGAGCAGTCACTATAATTTTAGTTTCTGCAATATTGCAATTGTTACATTTTCTACTGTCTTTCTTTTTTAGTACGAAAATGAAGAAGCAGCTGCCAAAGCTAAAAATGCTTTGAATAATACAAGATGGCCACCTTCAAATCCTAAGATTTTAACTGTTCAGTACATTAGTGAAGAAGAGGTAAGTATCTTTCAGATTGATTTTATGTATTATACTTATAAGTACCTTAACTTTTGTTTTTTTTCTTCCCCTGCCTCTTTTTGAACATTCCATCCACATTTTTTAACCCGTAGCGCTAACAGAAAGAAGTTTTAAGTTTGATGTGTGGCATTGTAGTTCTTATAATAGAAGTATAAACCAATTTTGATAATGTTATTTTTTGTTTGAAATGTAACTTGATCAAAAGTGTTCTTAGCTAGTTTCTCATCTTGGTAGAACTTCTGTTAATAAAAATACTAAAAACCAAATTGAGTCTTTTCCAATTTCAGCAGTAAAAATATTTGCCATTTAAAACACCTGTAACAAGCAAAGGAACTAATTTTCAGTATCTGATGGAATTTGCTTGGAACTCGCAATCTGTACAGAAATGCAATTATATATGTATTGGGTAGTCCTTAGGGTGTTATAAGCAAAAAACTAATTTTATATTTTTATTGTCTCACCCCTTATTTCTTTTTCTTTTGGGTCAGTAATTAACTCATAAATTAAAAAAAAAAAATTAATAACAACTCGTGCAACAAAGGAGGTGAAAAATGAATATAAAAAGCCAAATTCCTTATTTTTGCCCTAAGTTGTTACTTTAAATTTAAAACATATATTTAGTAGTAATTACATTAAGGACTGGAACCACTAAACCCACAAAATACATATTTTATAAATTCCATCTAATACATTAACTTTCCAAAGTCAGGGGGAGGGCAATTAACCCCCCTAAATGACATGCCTGTGTTTCATGCCAGTTTAAATGTTTTGAATTGTAAAATATATATTTATTTTTTTAGATTGACTTTCATAAAAGGGGTGGTGAACCTCCAAAACCTATTGTAGAGCCTCCTGTCGAAACTGTTGAATGTTATGATGTAAAACCAATGTCTCCTGTTGAAGAAAGTAAAAGGAGAGATAGAGAAAATAGGCGTGACAGGGAAAAATCAAAACCATTGCGTGAATGGGACAAAGATAAAATTGTGCAAGATTCTCCTGAAAGAGAGCGTTACATGAACAAAGAAAACGAAAAGATTAAACCTGTAGAAAAGAAAGAAAAGAAAGGTACAATTTCCTTTTTTTAATTGCTTTCTCTCAGACAACTCATAATTTATTAACGTTAAGTTACAGTATAACTTCGATTTAACGATACCCGATTTAACGATTTCCCCAATTTAACGATACATTTCATTGGTCCCGACTCATATGCCTTGAATTTAATGTTAAAACTTCCTCAATTTAATGATAGCTTTCCTCGATTTAACGATGATATCGGGCAGGGCCAAATTATCTCTCGTCAAAAATACAGTAGTATATGTTTAAAATATTTTTCTAACTATTTTACTTGCAACAGCATGAGACCTCATGTTCCAATAGTAAAAAGATTCATCCTTCAGTAACGTCCAAACTTCTAGCATTCCAAACACATTTTTTTTTGCACCTTGAGAGGAGAGTGATCAGTCGAAAAAAATGAGGTCGAAAAAAGTGAAATTTTCTCAACAAAAGAAAACAAAGATCGATGAAATAACTTTGGAAATAATATAAATGCGCAGTTTTCTTAAAGAAGCAAAATAACGTATGTTTAAGCGTTCACTTAATTATCAATAGTTTAATCCGTTTAACTTATAAGTATGCTTTCTCGATTTAACGATATCCTCGATTTAACGATAATTTTTTACAGTCCATAGGCAATCGTTAAATCGAGGTTATACTGTATATTTCATATCCCATTGCTTTATCTCACACAACTAAACTGATAATTTATAAATGTTATTTTCTGATATTCAATTTTACTAGAATCCAAGAGGCGACCTACTGATGACACACCAGCAAAATTGTTAGATGACCTATTTCAAAAAACCAAAGCTTCGCCATGCATTTATTGGCTACCTTTAACAGTAGAGCAGGTAATTTTTGCATTGATATTTGTTCAATGTTAAAAAAAGAAATATATTTTTTGAAAAGACTGAAATGGCATGTTTTAGAATTTCAGAAACAATATTTTATGTGTACTTGTCTAAGTGTTCTATCAAACATGCTGGACTAATAACATAAAAGCTAGTAAACCCCAAAAAGTATATTTTGTTTGCTTCATTTACATTACACCAATTGTAGCCTTGATTTGCTTTATAACATTCATTTTAAATTTCATGGAATTTGGGGTCTTTCTTGACAATAAACGTTTTCTTAATTCTTTACAAAATTCAAAAGAAATCCAATTAGTTTAATCTTAGTTGTTGTAATGATCTACAATATGCATGGATGTACTGCCATGTCCTGCCATGCTAAGTACCAAAATCGTATCTGGGGCAGTTCTCAAAAGGTGGGAGCAAACACAGACCTAAACTTTAAAGCTAATACACCAAATAATTATTTTAATTCACTCAAATATTTTAGAGTAAATTTATTGTTCTGTGTAGAGACAGAAATTGCCATAAATTAATTTTAAAATGTTTTTCAAATACATTAAAAAAATGTTTCTTCTTCCTAAAAGGGACAATTTTGGACATTCAAAACTTTAACTGAGCAAACATACCTTCAAAAAAAAATTTGTTTTTAATTATTTCCTAGTGTTCCAAAGAAAATTAAGGGCATGAATCTCAAACTGAATAATTTTTCGATAACATTCTCCCAAAATAACAAAGTTGGCAGTTTGTATGTTCAAACATTACGATCTCGATAATGCTATTTTTTGAAAACAAAATAGAATATGTATACGTTTTAAACGTATTTATCTATCATTAAAATCAATTATTGATTGCTAAAAAGTGTTTTCTTAAGTTTTTATGCAGTATCTTTGGAAGAAAATCTTTTTTCTTAGACATACATTTGAGATGTCCAAATTGTGTTATAAACTAAACGCGGATAATTCTTTCTGTTTATTCATTATTATATATGTCTACTGTCTTTTTAACTTAATAAAAAAAAAGTTATTATAGTGGTTATTTCTTAAATACATTGGTATTTTGCATAATTAATACGTTATATTTGGAACATAACATAAATAACAGTAGAAGCACGTTCGATCCAACAATGGTAACAAACCACACGAAAAACAAAAACGGCAAAAATCGCTAAGTAGACCACATTGGCTATAACACAGTGTATGATAAGCAGGGAGGTTACCAGAGGGGATTTCCGTTTGGCAACTTTATTACTTGCGCTAGCAAAATTAAAAATTTTTCTTTTTAAAATATTTTTTTTCTCTTCTTTTAAAAATATAAAAGAACAATCTTTGAATAAAAATCAGGCAACATTATAAATTCCTCTAAAACATAAGAACAACAAATGTTCATAATTAAAACTGATATCAATGTTTGTCTTTGAATTATTTTTTTCTTAAATTTTTATTTTAATTCTTGAATTCTATCTCATTGTTTAGAATATAGTTAGTAATTTCAATGATGCCTTTGAATAATTTCTTTAAAATTAAAACCAAATTTTATTCTATGAAGACCAGTATAAAGAACCTTTCAAGTACTTCATTAATCCTCTTTATTATTCAATTGCAAAATTTATTATGTATAAAAAAATATTTTCATTGGAAAAGTTTAAAAATCAGATTAACAATTATCGAAAATTCCGAAACTTACATTTTAATAATGTCCAAAACCTGTAACCTACTGGACAAGGATGTCCAAAATCCGTTTCCTACAGACTGTTGATTAAATTTGCTAATTATTAACTTTTACAAATATCAGCTGTCTTTTAATGATCGTATATCATGTTCTAGGTGCACATACTATGTGATAAAAATGAAATTGATGTCAAATTTGAAAATTTTGAAATTGCTTAAAATTAACTTTTTTGTTCCCACCTTTTGAGAATCACCCATCTGCACTTTTTGATAAAATTTGTAGAGATTGAAGTCCTTAAATTGAAATTTAAAATATTCTCAAAAGAAGTTGGAGAACAAGTTCTTCGGTCTAGGGAAGGGAGTTGATGCAGCCCCATAGCCCTCTTCTGGAAAGAGCACTGCCCTCAAGCAATAATGTTACTCAAAAGTGATTCAATCCCCCATGCATTAGTTTTTTAACTGTGCTATAATATATTTATTAAATCTAGAGAATGTCCTGACCCCAGAAAAAATGTTTCACAACTCCATTTGGGGTTGTGACCCACAGGTTGAGAACCCCTAAGCAAAAGGAATTAGTTTATTATGTTTTTAAAAAAAATGATTTTTAAATATTCAATTATCTCATGAAGTTATTCATCAATTCTGCAGTTTTTATTGTTGTTTTATCTTTTCAATTTTAAGACAAGTTTAAGACAGAAATTTAAGTTAATTTTTAATGGCTTGAAAACTGGCAAAATCCTAAAATCTGCATAACTACTTTTCCCAAGTTGTGCGTATTTTTGACCCTACCTGTATATGTATATATGTGAGTGTGATCAATTTAATAAAAAAATAATTTGTGTTCCTCATAAAAAGACAAAAAATGTAGAATTTATTATTTCTGTAATAAAATGATTATTTGCATACTTATTATGAAGTAAAATTAATTGGAAGTTTTTCTTTTAAACTGCGTGCTTAGATTAACCCTGATTTAAAACGTACAATGAAATATTTGTACCACATAATGTGTCACTTTGTAAAAGAATTAAATATTTAATGCATTCTGTTGTAGTTTTTAAGATAGAATATGAAACGTTTAATTACTTGAAAAAAATATCAAGCTTATAAATTACTTTTACATCATCAAAACGTGATATTTTGTTGTCCTAAACTTTTATCAACTGTGTCCTTTTTTTTTTTTTTTTTTTTGAAATCTCCAGTCTGACCTCTGCCAGTTATGACTTTTTATGGTAAAATTATTCACAGTTCAAGTCTTAATGTTTAGGAACCACTATTTACGAAAAAAAATTATAAGATAATTGTAAAATGGGCAAGTTTTAAAGTCCAATCAAAGATACAACTGCAAGAACCAGCATTGAAATTTCTGTACATCAGTCATTTAATTTAAGCGTGACAATATTAAATATGTTGAATTATGCTTGAGCCATTTTTTAATATTTAAAATAAATGCAAAAAGGAATTTTTGATTGAATGAAAGTCTGTTCTGTTTATAAAAATTTTTTTGCTTTATTGCAATTTGTTAAGGTTTTTTATAGGAAGTAAATATTACTTTCATATATTTATCATTTTAACTACAAAGAAATGAATACAACTGGTAATAATGTGTCTGTTGCAATGTTGTAGATTAAAGAAAGAGCTGAACAGAAACGAATGAGACGATTGGAGCAAGAAAAGCGCCACTTGAAGGAGCAAGAAGGGGGTGACCATAAGAAAATTGTACGCTCTGGTCATAGAAGTAGAGAAAGGGTATTTATTTCAAATATGTATTCAGTGCTTACAAATAATTATATACTCGAATATTACTTATTTAGAAATCTAGAATATACATAAGTGTACTATGAAAACTTATAATATTTCTAAGTAAATAAATGAGTTAAATATAGCATTACATCATTTGGAATTATATTTCTTTAATCTCTTAATTTAATCCCTATTTGTTTGGACAGTGTATTATATTGTTCTCACAAAGCAATTGATCAGTTTAAACTCATGATTAAAAAATTTGAGCTGTTAAAAAAATTGTAGTTTGCTTGTATGAATGTGCAGCATTACAAATGACACGCGTTTGTAGTGCTCGTTTGTTCTTAGTGCTGTACATTCATACAGGAAAAGCACAAAGAAATTTTCCCCAAGAATTGAGTAGCTACACTGTTACTTCATTCTTATACTTATCTGTGTAAACTTCACCTGAATTTGAAACCAAAGCCTAATTAATTGAAATTCCATTTTTTAAAAAAATTAATCCCCTACAGGGGTGATTGTGTTCCTTTATTTTACCTGATTTCTGGTATTTTCGCGATCGATTCAGGTATTTTCATGTTCAATAGTACCGGAAATAAAATATTTTTAGTTATGCTTTTGTCTTCCCACCTCCAGTATTTTTTTTGCTTTTTCGAATTTTCGGTGATAATTACCGATAATTATTAAAAAATTCATAGAATATAAATGTTAAGATGCCATTCTAATTTTCTTTTTACTTTAATAAATTATTTTCTTTGCATCTTTTTAATTTTGATGCCTTCGTTTTAAAAAATGTAATCGATTTGAATCCGATATAAGAATCGAATTTTTCTCATTTTTGATGCTTATTACCCTCAGTCAGGAGACAAATAAATAAAATATCTTTTTATTTATATCAAAAAATCATAAACTTAAAAAATTTTAAGCGAAATTCTGTCTTATATGAAAATCAAAAAGTCAGACTTTGAATCTCTGATTTTACTTTTGCTTCAATTATGTGGAAAGTAAAAATAATATGTTAATCATAGAGCTTTTAATTGTGATTCTAAAGTGAGTTTATTTGGATTCTTTTAAATGCCATTTTCATACTTTTTACGCCTTAATTTTGAGAGTTGCGATATCTTTACATCCGCTGTGAGAATCAGATATTTCCCATTTTTGATGCTTACTATTCCTTGTTGAAAGAAAACAAATTACATTTCTTTTTATTTCAATTAAATCATTAAAATAAAGGGTTTAAACAAAATTCCATGCTCTTAAAGAGTGTCAAAGGTCAAAAACCTAAATGCTGAATCTCTAGCTGAATGTTATTTTTGTTTCTGTTTCAACTATTTTAGTTTTTTAACACGTACAAAACATCTTTAAATAGTATTTCACTTCGGTATTAATAGAAATGAAATCTTTGACTCAAGTCATTTTGTATTAATTAAAAGATTCATAGGTACTGCATGTAAAAAAAATCTTTTCCATATTTTCAGTATCAGATGCAACTTTCATTACTTTATAAATATTTTTGCTCAACAAACATTAATTCTGTTAGACTTTTTCTTTCCCCTTAAAATACTTCTTTTTGGAGATAATTTGTACAACAACAGCTCAAAAGTAACTTTATTGCTCATTTACAATTTAATTCAATGCATGCACAATATTTTGTCTAAAAACTTTTTTAAAATTTGGAACGTGTAAAATGTATTTTGTTTATAAAAGACAATTATTTTTATGTATAATTATAAAATTAGGTATGTTAAAGTCTAAAGGGCCTTGGTTTAAAAAAAAGCCCCCCTCCCACACAAACACATTCTCTCTTTAAAACTTTCAGGTATTTTTTCATTAACTCCCAATCGCCCCTGCCCCGATCTTACAGTTTTCCCACTGTTGCATTATTATTCCAACTCTTTTCTTTTTTTTTCTTCCCTTCCCTTCAAGCTGTGGCACTTCAAATTTTGTGTTGGTTTTCTGTGTCTGTTTGCATAGTTTAGCTAAAAGAAGGAACAAGTAAATTAGTGAAACTTTCTCTGAATGTATTCTATGCATGTATTAATTTTCAACTCAGCTCATGCTCACCTACTTATCAATTTTCCTGATGATTCAAACTTTTTCCTGTGTATTTATATTTTTTCACCCAAAAACTTGCAGTATTTGGTTACTAATTCTCCACCCCTGTTTCGATCTCAGATAGAACCATTACTGCATTGTGGAGCTACAAAGAAAACTTTTTTACCTTTAACATTTGTGCATGTTTCTGTCCCCTCTCTCACTGATCTCTCCATTTATCAACATTATGCTGGAATGGAAAGATTTAGTCCCGAAAAATTTAAACCCTCGATTTGGGATAAAGATTAAGTCAAGGACCACAAATTCAAAATTTTTTTGGGTCACTCTTTTTTGAAAAAAAAAGGAAGAATACCTGTCTTCTAAAATCATTAAACAAAACCACTGTAACCTTTTCAACAAAATCAAAAATGACACCTCTTACCTGCTTGGCTCTTAATCCAAATTGCTGGGAAATTGAAAAATAAAGATGTTCAGTATTTCAAGACATACAGACAGGCGACAATGAAAAAAGGTTCTGAATTCTGACGGAACTGAAATATATTTCAGTGTAAAAAGAATTCCCTTCTAAAAGATTTAGTTAAAATTCCATTCAATGTACTATGGAGGTTGCCATATTTCTTGTTTTTTTTTTTTTTTTTTTATTATTAAAGTGTAGACATATTTTTACCTACCAATGTAAGCAGTTGTAATAACTCAAATGTAATCAAAGTTTAATTATTTTGCCTTTTTTTTTTTTGTAGGAATTACCAAGGAGCTCCAGTAGAAGTCGCAGTCCAATCTCAAGAAGAAGATAAATTTGTATTAATAATTTAATAATTATGTCCCTGGCCTCCTATGCTGCATTTAAGAAATAGTCAAGTATTATTTGAGCAGGTATAAAGTAGTACAGAAATTACTCATACAGTGTCACATTTATAAGCCCTTCTGTTCTTTACTGTAGTGAAAGAGGAAAAGAAATTACTCATTTTAAAAAATATTCTGCAGAAAACAAATTAAGTATGAGCACATGTTTACCTGGTAATAAACCTAGTCAGTTGTTCAGCCAAGGTGGGTTTTGGGGGAAACCCTCCTCGCTCAAGGGCTTTGGTTTTAACATTATTGCAAAGTCTATTAGTTTATACACTGCTTTGATTGTAAAAAAAAAAAAAAAAAAACTCTGAAAGATAATTCTAGTTGCGCTAGTAAACCCCGTAAATTGTAAATATTGATTGAGCAGTTAACATTTCAAAAAATTATTGAGCTAATTCTTTACACATTGAATGGCGAAAGAAATATTTATTAATATTTACACTTTATTGATATTTATTAGAAAACATAATTACTTTTTATTTGAATCAAAATGATTTTAAATGCCCCTATATTTTTTATGATTAAAAGTAAAGTTTTGTAATAAAAAAACATTTTTGGTCAGAGTATTTCTTTTCAGAATGAAAGTTTTGACTATTTGTGTACTGTATGTATTGTTGTATTAAGTTTAAGTATGCTTTTCATTTTCTCTAAAATTACCAAATGGTAAGTATTTTTCTTATTAAGGTTAAAAAGTGTGCTTGTATGTGCATGTGTGTTCTAAGCAACTTTTCCCTCCATTTTTCATTCAAAAAATGCTAGTAACATGAAGCTGCAATATAGGAAGGCCAGTGGAAAAAAGTTCTTTAAATCAGTCGGTCATCTAGCCTAATCCTTTTGCAGATGAAGCCAGTCATTTGAAAAGATTGCCTTTAAGGGTTATTCTCGCCATCCTTACACCCACAAGAAATACTACCCAGGGCAGAAGTATAAACCATGAATATAGAAATACTTTCATGTTTAAAGAAAGCGAGAAGTGGGAAGGAAGTTTTTAATAAAGTGAAAAGTGAAATACTTAGCCTTTATCATGTTTTTTGATAGAGATTTGCTTCATTATCAATATGTTCATTTGCTAAATGCATTCTGATTTTTATGATTTTCTTGTATCAAATGAAGCATCATCAAGTGAAGATTTTGTATATAACGTAACCACTCATCCCTTAAAAGCATCCTCAAACATCCTGTAATTTTACTGAGCTGGATTTGTAATCAGTACTATTAACAGCTTCATTTCAAGTACTTTCTTTGATAGCTTGATCAAAAGTAATATGGAATGTAAAGAAATAAAACTTCATGTTTTCTGAAATATGACGTGAGTTTTTGTTTTAATTGAAGTTTGCTTATGTATTATCAGATTTTTTTTTCAGAATTTAATGCAGATAAAAACTACTCTTCCAATTACATAATACAGATAAAACTAATTATTTAAATGATTTTAAATGCTAATTTTCAGAAAAAAAAGCTTTTTCATTTCTGTGACTTATGATTAATTTTTCAACCCTTTTCTTTCTTTTAAGTAATATTTCAAATAATTTATTCACAAATTCTGTTAGCCAATTTTAGTATTATTGTAAATAAAATTGAACTGTTAACTAGATATGAAAATTCAAACATTTAGTAAGTTGCCCATAATTGTTGGACACTTGTAATTTAAGTTTTTTTTTTTTTTTTTTTTTTTTTTTTTTATGAGGAACAATAATGATAGTTTTGTTGAGCGAAAAAGTTGTAATTAAAATATATATCATGGATGCAAGACCTTCCGTCTCAAGACGAATTTCCGTCTTGACGAGATTGCGGAGATGGAGCTTGGGACGGAAAGACAATTTAATGACTTTCTTCAGTTTTTAGTAAAATTTTGTTCGTTCAATGTTAAAAAAATAAATTTTAATTCCAAAAAAATTCTGAGAACCCTCAACCATCCTCTTTCTAATATTTTTTGCGATAGTCTGAATTGCGATTTTGGAATCTACAGTTTCAAAGCCCCTGAACCCCATTCCTTCCTTTTATGTTACCAAAATGGCCGATAATCGCTTATTTAGGAATTTTTTTTACAAAAACTCCGGGGGGAACCCCTGACCCCTCTCTCTTCCATATCGCTATCATTCATTCAATTTTACGTTTTCGAAGCCACAATTTAGAAAATGCACAATGGAGAGCCCTTTCCTACACACAAAACAAAATGCTTGAAATGCTGCACTTAAATGGAGGCTCATGTTGCTACAAAAATCATCGAAAAAACAAAAATCAAAATCTCAAAAAATTCAAATTGAGCGCCAATGTTCAAAAATTGACAAAGTTAAAATTAACAATATAAAAGAACATCTATCCTTAAGTACACATGAGGGAGGGGGGGGCTCAAAATACTTTCCGTCTTGAACTCATCACTAAACTTGCACCCATGATATATATATACAGCTGCATGTAGTAGCATTGTGTAAAAATAGTGAATACAATAATTGAAAGAAAAAGTTTTCAACTAAGAGTATTTTTCCATAAGATTTGAGAGAGGACGAGCGAAACTGAGACAGACATTCAGGCAAAATAGAAAAACTGAAGGAGCCAGTGAAGCCCCTGTCTGATTTTGTAGGGAATTCTTTATGAATTTCTTTCTGAGTAAGTCCACATGCTTTACACATCTTCTCTAATGACTAAAGGACAAGTCCACTGTTATGGATGCAACAAACACATCTTGGTGTGATAAAAATCTTCATTCCTTTTTCTGTTGTATAACTTGATGTTCTTTATGCAATTAGACACAGAAAAAATCCTACATTGTTATACAACTCTACCAATATTTCTGAAATATTCAAAGATTTAAAAAATTCTCTTTTAAATATTTGTTCTAGCTATTTCAAGCTATCTGAAACCAAAGTTTTTTTCGATATTGTTTGTAATTTCATAAAACAAATAAAAACATGGACAGACAGATAATTTTTGCTAAGAGAGTGCAGTGGTATAAATTAAAACATTTTAATATTTCAAGTTAGACAAATAGTTTTCAAAGATTTGAGGAGGTATGGGGCAAACTCCCTGCACATGTACCATTACACTGAAAAACAATCAAAAAATAGTTTTCAGGTGAAATGTAAAAAAGTTCCTTTTTTGAGGGGGGGGGGGCTAGAAAGGGAAAAGAAATTGAACTGTGTTGAGTTACCAATTTTCATAGGATGAATCCGGACACCTTCATCATAATGGAATACAAAGGGAATAAAAAGTACTGGCATAATGTTTTGCTGATCATGCTTGATTTAAAACTTTTTATTCTTATATTTAAGTGAGCTTTGTTCAAGTTTTGCTCAAAATAACGTTAAAAACACGAAGTAAAAAAAGAGAAAAAAATAGTTCAATCGCATAAGAAGTAAATTGTTATATAATTTTGTGCCTAAACAAATTGTAAAAAAAAATTTCTATATGAAAATGAGAAATGTAATAAAATCATTCAATACTATTGTTTTTGGAAAGGAATTTAAATCATTTCTTCAAATGCTTAAATCAAGGTTCCCACTGAGAAAAATTCCAAATAGCTTGTTGGATTTGTATGAGAACAACATGCTAAATCTCTAATATCAAACACAGATTTAATTTTAACCATCTATAAATATAAAAATGGATGTGTGTTTTTATGTTTGTTCCTTATACAAATCCAGTTTTCATCGGATTTTCATCAAACTTGGCACATAGGTTCCTCGATGCACTAGAATTCACATAGGCAGGGTTTTGAAATTTAAAAAAAAAGCTCAAAATTCGAATTTCTTCTCAAAATGGCCATTTTCTTTCAATTTTTAATAGATAGATTAACAGAGATAAGTCTTTAAGAATACAAATTGATAAAATTAAACACATTTAAATATGAGTATTTTCCAACTAAGATTACGATTAACAATGAATTATCAATTCAAGGCTCACCTATGTCATTGTTATACAAAAAAATGCTTTCTTGGATTTTGCATGTTGCATTTTAACCCGAGCGATGCCGGGCATATCCACTAGTAGATTTATAATGCAATGGTTTTTTTTTTTTTTTTTTACTAAACAAAGTTGTGTATTTATTTTGCTAGTTGTTAGCATTTTGAGTCACATATTTATCTCAAAATTATTTAACAGAAGTTACTTTTTTTGGTTTATGATCGATTGCTAATAGAGCTATCTATTTGCATGCTGGGTAGCTTTTCACAATTTTTTAACCTTTCATTTATTTACTTATTTGATTTTCTGAGATTACATAGCAAAAAGTTGTTTATGCTAAATGCCATTTTAACCAAGGGTTCGCCAAAGCGGGCGCAGCCCGAAAAACCCACTATGTTGGTAAAGTGGGGTTTTTCGAAATTTATTGCATATTGAAAACATTTGCTTCACAGAAACAAACTATATATTACAAATATTTTGATCCATACTAAGCCTAGAAATTAGTATTGATCAATTTAGTTATAATATTTAGTCTTGGTCAGTACCTGGCCAAAAAATTGCCATCATCCTTTCCTGACAGTTTATTAGGTTTTTAAAATAAAGTGCACATGAGTTTCATTTATTTATTTTTTTTTAATACTTAAAAGATAAAATAAAAACAATAATTATTTCAATCTATAAATTAAATTCAGTATCAATTTAAAATATAAAATCAATTTAAAAAATTCAATATTACAATGTTTTCTCCAAATTTGTTGAAGATTTTTGGAAAGTCACAGTGACCTCTATTCAGGGGAATTCTATGAAATGTAAAAGTAGGTGTGCAATGTTCGGTGCAACGTAGGTGTGGAATGATATTAAAATGATTCTTGGAAAAAGCCATCAAAAACCCTGGCGGGCTGGGCTTTTTCAAACCCTGTTTTAACACAAATTTGTCTATACACTGCTTAATATTGATCACTCACTATATTCTAGAACATAGACAAGAGAATAAAGGGATTCTAAAAATTTATAAATATATTTTAGAAATACAAAAGTATGAATTGTACAATTTGAGCAATGTAATCAAGCATTTTGCAGCATCACATGTTTAAAAAATTAAAACTATTCACATCATCAAACAACTTAGACTTTCCAATGTAAACTGCTTCATGTATGCTTTGGAGTTGTGATTCTAATTTTCTATAGTAAAAATATAAAAATTCAAAAGGAGAGCATATTGCATTCAAATATTTTCTTAAAAAGTTCCTGTTAAAAAAACAGGAAAAACTATGTTTAAAGAAATTACCTTTTATCACTTTCCAGTTCTCGTATAATACTGCTTTGATTTAATACTTTAGAACGAAGGAACTCTATTTCTTGTACAAAAGATTGTTTTATGTTTTCAATATGGAGAGGGATTCTAGAGGAAGAAAAAACCTAATTTTTATAAGTAAGTACCAACTAATGTGTTTAAACAGGTGTAGTCAATACACTTATATACTTACTCTTTAGATTTTATTAGCTCCTCAGATTTATTTCGGCTTAAATGCTATAAATAAAAAAAAAGGGAACATATTTTTATTATTTCTACTCATTAATGCTTCATTATTATAGTCAAAGAAAAGCAACATTCAGACTGTTTGAAGTGAATGCTTAGAAATATTTACTCAAAAACAGGAAACTAAAACCTGAATAAAATTTTCATATGATATAAAATTTTATGCAATTCACACTTTACTCCAAATATAAATAAGGTAGATGTGGGTATTAAGGCCTGTCGGCTAATAGGGCATAATTAACAAAAATACAATTGAAAATGTTTGTTGCCACTCAAGGATGCTATCGTAGGTAGCTAACACTCATAGATGACAGTTGAATTTGATCACAAACTGTTGTATGCTCGTTGCGACCAGTGAGGGATGATTCATTATTCATTTGCTTGGAGAGGTTCATCACGAATAATAAAAATCATCCAACTAAATCGTAAGCAACTTTTGTAATGTTTTACTTTTATACACAAGTTTCTGTTTTTAATGCTTCTGTCAATATTTTATGTCTGAGTTACTTATTACTAACCATTGTATTTTTTGCGTTTCTTTATGCAAGATGTAAGCTGATATTAAGGATTACTAAACTCGACCATAGGGCTTGTTATACTCCTTTGTTTTTGCATCAGTGTTTGTCAGCGTTACATCTAATTTTAATTCTTTCCAATGATGCTATGAATGCTTAAAAATAATTAAGACTGTTTATTAATTATCATTTTAGTGCTTACATTACGATGTCCCCCAAGCGAGCATGTTATTCTTTCAAGTGTTTTGTCCCAATTAATGACTCATAATAACATTACAAGCGACTAAAGCCACTGGTTTATATCCATTGAATCTACAGGATATTCAAGAAACAGCTTTGACTTTGTATTTAATAACAACAATTCTAGCTCCTGCAGCTGACACAGTTGATGATGAAAATTCACAGCTTCAAATCTTTCCCAGACCAATTAATTACCTCTATACCCTCCACATTGACAGCAAAAAAAAAAAAAAAAAAACAAAGAATTGATAGAACCCCAAAACAAACCTTCTGGAAGGTTTAAAGCATAAATCAGGCAAGTGGTAACATGAGAAATGCATTGGTTTGACCCCCTAGACAAAGATAATTTTGCAATAATTTTGCATGCCATGCTGTAGTTCAACAAAAAAATTTTATTGCCATTAAATATTTAAACATGACTAATGCATATGTTTTATCTCAATTACCAATGTTAGAAGTTTATTATGATTATTTATGACTCTCGTAGGTCTTAAAATATTAGGCCTTATTATCCTACTATTGTATAATAAGGCTGATGACAAAGTTTTAAAGAATGTTTAATTTTATGTTTATTTTCCCCCAAAAATGTTTTTTTTTTTTAAATTCTTATAATATATGATTGTATGTTTATTTATATTACAATTATTAATATTACAATTTGTTGATTCGGTATCATAGTTTTTGTTTTATTTCAAATCTCCCTTATTACCTGCACCTACCTCACTTTTTTATTATTTGGTAATGAAACTGCAGTTTTTTTTTTTCCTATGTTCGATGTTTTAAAGAACACATTAATGCATCTACTTTTAATTTGCTGCCATGAATTGTTTCATAAGCTAAAAGGCATTCATCTGCGTAACAGAACAAAAAGTGTTGTAGTTTCATCAAATAAAAGGAATTTCAACATCTAATTCATCATGAAGTTTACTGATATTCTTAAAGCTATTGAAACATATACGCAACAGTTTTTGAACATTGTAACAAATAATTACAGTATACTACTCTTTAAACTGAAGAGTAAATGTAAAAATAACTAGCTGAAAAGTGCTACGGCTAACAGATGTATTTAGTAATATTTAAAAAACATAGGGTCTTTTTTTCTTTTACTCATATGCTTTGTGGTGAACTTATCATATCGAATATTGTTGCAAATGTTTGTATCAATAAAAAGCCAAAAGAGAGTCAGCAAAACATGAGACATACAACTAAACTGGTGTACAAAAGCAGAATATTTTCTACAAAGGAAAGTTGAACTCTTTTGATTGTCTAAGAGAAATGTAGCATTAATAAATACTTTGGCAAAACTGGTTAAGCTAGTATATATATGCATAACTGAGGACTCTTACTCACTGTAACATGTTCTTCTAATCTCCCAAGATTTAAACTGTAGTTGACAATTGTAGTCTGCATCATTTTCTGCTGATGATCTTGGTAAGATGCCTAAAAAGTTATATTTAAGCTTATGTATATACATATATATTTTTACATAATGTAAAAATACAATAAAAAATTAAGTGCGTCACCACCAAGAAGCTAAAAACAAATTTTAAAATATTAGAATACAAAATTACTCACAATTCAAATGAAGGATACAAAAACAAGTGAGAAAGCTGCATGAGACTGTTTTTGCCAGTGGTGAAAATTTCATAAACAAGTACCAGAATAAGAATATAATTAGTACAGAAGGTCATAGTCAAGTTCTCATTATTGAATCACTCGAGTACAACTTCCCAAGTTCTTGATTATCACATTTCGAAATTTTGGTTACCACATTAGTATAAAGCAGTGAGTAACCGCCTCTAAGCAAGGGTTAAGGCAGGAACATGCAATACCCCGCCAACTTGGCTATTTCGATCCATGGACTGCAGTTTCATGCTTATTATGCACTCATCTGCATGGAATACGAAACTAGCCGAGTTGGAGGCCAAAATCCTCTTATAAAGCAAAGAGAGCCGACAAAAACTGGTAGCTAATGTGAAATTAGAACATCAGCGAGCAACCGCACTTGGTACGGTACAACTCGTAAATTTTAAGGCAGAGCTCAGGTATAAAGCAGTGAGTATCCGTCCCTAAGCAAGGGCTACGGCAGGAATATGCAATCAGTGGCGTAGCTAGGGGTTGGCAGGAGTGGCTCTTGCCACGGGCGCAACAGCCAGGGAGACGGCATTTTGACCATAAAAAAGAAAACCATTCTTTTTTGTTAGTCAAGTTCAAACAGCTTAAAAGACAAAAATTTGATAGACTACCCCGAGCAGCTCAAACTGCGCCCGTACCAAGTGCGGTCGCTCGCTGGTATTCTAATTTCACATTAGCTACCAGTTTTTGTCGGCTCCCTTTGCTTTATAAGAGGATTTTTGCCCCCAACTTTGCTACTTTCGTATTCCATGCTGGAGTGCAAAATAAGCATGAAACTGCAGTCCATGGATCGAAATAGCCGAGTTGGCGGTGTATTGCACATTAGTATGTCAACAGCTCGACAGTGAGAAATAAGTAGTCGTTAGTCGCATTTTGGTACCAAAACTTCTGGTGTGCAGAAATAAGTGCCAAATTAGATGCCAAAATTTTTTTACTCATTGAAGCTTTTCTTTCATGACTGATCGTGATTGAAACTAGCAAGTGCTAAAAAGAATGAATTTGCTAAAGTAATTAAAAAATAAAATGAAGTTATTCTTAGCAAAACATAATTTTCCTTTGTATCTGATTTGATTCATTAAAAATAGCAGTTGTCATCATGATACCTAAGTTTAAATTCTTATTTCTAACACTGCTGCTCAAGCTATGTATTTCTAGAGCGATATCAGAATCGAATGAACCTCTCAAATGGTGGTTGACTTCTTGAGCAATTTAATTGCAGGGGCGTCCAGAGAGAAAGAGGCTCATAATAAAGACTATACCTCGTACATTCTTGGGGGGGGGGGGGGGGGTTGCCTTTTTAAGGAGTATGTTTCTGGGGGAAAGTTCGTAGTTTTCAAGGGGTGTGCTATCTCTCTGTAAAGGAATGGATGGACATACCTGTGATAGGAATGCAGTTATCATCGAAAAATTGCTTCTAGAATTTTTTAATTGAATAGTGTTGTTATCAGTGCTATAATTGAGAAAATTAAATACTTTTGGGGACTCTCCATGAGATTTTGGGGCAAAAAAAAAGAAAAGCAATTTATAAATACGATTTACCTTACATTTGCATTTTTTACAATTAAAAAAAAAAATGAGGATGAGGAGACAGCATCTTTCCCTAACTACAACACTGGTATTAATACAAGGTGTGCTGTCAGATGCTAGGTTATCAAGCAATTCTTTTGGATGATTTGGCAGTCGAGTGATATGATATGTTTTTGAGCAAAAGGTGTAAATGAATGACACATGAGTGGGCTTATGGGAAACATTGGCCATGTGTCTCTGTGGTGTAGGATGTTGATTCAATTTCAAGATCAACTCGTGCCATGCCATGAATGGAACTCAAAATGTTACAAATGAAGCAAACATCACCGTTTAAGTTACTCAAAGAAGAAATTATTGTAAAGAATATGTATGACACCAAGTAGTAAATGTAAATTTTTTACATTTTCTTTTAATTGATAGTATATTTGTTAGAAAAGAAAGGAATAGAGAGCAGGGCAACAAAAAGTAATATGTAAAGTTTGTAATTGTTTTACATATTACTTTTTATTGCCCTGCTCTCTATTCTCTTCTTTTCTAACAAATATACTATCAATTAAAAGGTGTAAAAAATTTACATTTACAACTTGGTGTCATACATATTCTTTACAATAATTTCTTCTTTGAGTAACTGGTTAAATATTGGTTAAATATTGTGCAATTAAAGTTTACTGCATTTACTCTTTCTTAACAATGTTAATTTTCCCTTTATTTTTATTTGCTTTCCTTTTTTTTACTCATCCACATCAAATTTCAATTCTTAAGAGTTGTCTGCTTTATAACAGCAGTATTTAACTTACCTTATGCAATAAAATATCTCTTTCATTTACAACATTTTCTGCCTGCAAAAAGAAAAAGAATGCATGTGAAAAAAAATAAAATAAAAATATCAGACTTATAAAAACTTAAAATATTAAACATCCTAATGCTTAACAGTGATCCTGCTTTTTGATCACAAAAATGATAAGAAAATTTCAAGGATCTCATTAAAAAAAATTTAGAATGAAAATGTTGGATTTCCTCTATAGCACAGCTGCCTTGAATTTTTTTCTCACACTTCAAAAATTATGGCAATTGTATTAAATTTGCATAGTGTTACTTTGGGACATTAAAAAAGCAGCTTTCTTACTTCTTTTAAATAGTTTTAAAAAATTTATACATTATTATGCAAAATATGCATATATATATATATATATATATATATATATATATATATATATATATGCTCTAACATCGGTATTTTTTACCAATATATTGATTTAAAGCTGTGGGACCTACGAAGAAGCAAGGCAAAGCATTGAAAAAAGGAAAGTGTCATTTTTAGGATATTCGTCAGTTTAGTAGCAAAGCAGTAAGGGATAGTTAAGGACTTTCGCAATATGATAGGACATCAAATGCAAACTTTAATAGGGATGTAATCAAGCAGCCTGAAAAAAGGCAAGTTCACTCTCCAAGTATTAGAGTTTGATACATGCAACACATCAAGATGGCATAAATCTTAGTCTCTGATAGACAGCAGTGAATCTGCCTAACGAGAGTATTCAGCATCACAGCTGGAACAAAAAGTTCTTATTCATCCCCTGTAACTTATTACAATAAATATACAGTCTAACCTTGATGTCATGCCACTAGAGGCGAATAAGAACTTAAATTCCTGGGAGGAAGAAATTCTAAATTTGTTGAATGGTAAAGCATACACACATACCTTATATCGTTACTTTATGAGAATAAGACAATAGGTATAACTGGAAAAAAAAATGAGCATTTTCAATCTTTTCTTTAGATGATTGACAAATACTTGAGCTTTAATAAATAACAATAGGAGTTTATTTTGGATTGTCAAACGATTAATTACTGCTATATACGAGGGCTGTCTGAAAAGTTTCCGACCTAACATAGATCAAATATTTTTATCATCCAAACTGGCTGTTACTTTTTGACTTAGACTCCTTGTAAGTCCACACACGTCATCCAGAAATGCTCCCATCCTTTGAACCCATCCAAAGGTAATGATGAAAATGTGTCCTCAAAAAAGCTGTTGACAAAGTTTATGACCTCCTAATTTGAAGAAAACCTTTGTCCTCCAAGTGCTTCTTTCAGCTTAGGGACCAAGAAAGGGTCGCTTGGGGCCAGGTCTGGTGAGTAGGGTGGTGTTCAGCTATTTCGAGCCTTGACTCGTGAATTTTGGTCATTGAAACCCCTGAGGTGTGAGCAGGAGCATTTTCTTGATGAAAAAGAACTTTTTTCTTTTTCAAATGAGGCCGTTTTTCTTCTATTTTCTCCTTCAATTTGTCAAGGAGAGTAGAATAGTATGTTCCTGTTATGGCTTTTCCCATTTTAAGGTAGTCAATGAGTATCACTCCATGGCTATCCCAGAAAACGGTCGGCATCACTTTTCCTGCAGAAGGAACTGTTTTGGCCTTTTTTGGAGCTGTTCTCACTTTGCAGTCCATTCTTTTGACAGGGTTTTTTTTTCCGGAGTGTACTGATGAATCCAGGTTTCATCCACAGTGATAAGTTCTCAGAAAAACTCTGGTTCATTGTGCCAGAAGTGCGCTGCAAATGTTCATTCGGACACGTTTCTGGTCAAATTGAGCAAACGCGGCAGTCAAAGTGCAGCCAGCTTCCGCGTGCTTAATTTCTCATTTAAAATGTGGCATGCGCATTCCTTAGAGATATTCATAGTTTCTTTTTTTTTTATCTCACCTTCAATCTGTGTCATCTAGCACCATTTGATGAGCTTTAGCAATGTGTTCATCAGCGGTAGCAGTTTTGGGTCGACCTGAGCGTTCATGAACACTCAAGCTGGTACGGCCACTCTTGAATTCCGCTACCCAAAATTTCACGGTTGTCGACGATGGTGCAGAGTCCCCATACACAGAGTCCACCTCCTCTTTAATTTGCACAGGCGTATTTCCTTTTTAAAACAAGTATCGAATCAGAGCTTGATATTCGATTTTTTCCATTTTCAAAAAACTGTTGGAGCAACTCATTAGTATGGCTCTCACGCACACAATTTGAACTAAAAATAGCCGAAATTACGGTTCCAAGTTTTCAAAAGACTCCTTAATAAGAACATCTCTCTTTGTTTCACATGTTTTGCCTTTTTCATATCGAGGTCGGAAACTTTTCAGACAGCCCGTCGTATGAAGATTAAAACATATTGACTGCATGGGTATGAACGAGTTGGCGGTGTATTGCATGTTCCTGCCTTAGCCTTTGCTTAGGAGCGGCTACTCTGTTTTATACCTGAGCTCTGCCTTAAATTTTAAGAGTTGTACCATTCCCATGTGCGGTCGCTCGCTGGTATTCTAATTTTACATTAGCTACCAGTTTTTTCGGCTCTCTTTCCTCTATAAGAGGATTTTTGCCTCCAACTTGTTCACTTTCGTATTCCATGCAGATGAGTGCATAATAAGTCCAAAACTGCAGTCCATGGATCGAAATTAACGAGTTGGCGGTGTATTGAATGTTCTTGCCTTAGCCCTTGCTTAGGGGCGGTTACTCTCTGCTTTATAAAATCAGAGGCTTTAAGAATTTATGTACATGTCTCGCTGTTCTTGAGGTAGTATCAATGGGCCGCACAAATTGGGACTACAATACAATGAATTATAATAATAGTTTCTTATTGCTTATAAGAACTTTTAAAATATTACCATTATTTGGTTGAAAATATATTTTTTTCTGTAGAGAAAATTTGATTCGTGTCTAAGTAGCTGCAAGTGCATGGAGAAGGAGTCTCATAATAAAACATTTGTGCAATCTGGAGCCACCTAACTTTAAAATTATTTGGCCTAAGTTCAAAACTACAGAGTGGTGACTTGAAATCCAAAAAGTTGCAACATCCGGGTGTCGCAATGAAAAGGTTTGCATCCACCTCAAGTGTTTTTGGAAGGCTGACTCAGTTGCACAAAATACAGCAATTTTATTTCTAAATTAGGTCTTTACAAATGCTGAAATTATCTAGGAAATAGACAAGTCTTATAAAATAATGCAGTAACAATGATAAACATGCATTTACTTCCCAATACAATAGAAACACCAAGACAAAACCAAAGCATAGCTCATAGCATAGGTTTCATAATAAACAAATAACAGCTCTCTAACTGAATATAATTAACTAATAGATGTATGAACAACTCTAATACCCTCAGATGAAGAAATTGGAATATTTTCAGTAAAATGTACAACTATCTAACAGGTTCAAAAAGTCTTCAAATGTTATTAAGTTTGAAGACATGGGGATATTTCTTACTAAATTTGGAACTAAAAATGATACCTGCGCAGAAATATCTAGCTATTTTTTTACGAAGCGTGTGCCCCCCCCCCCCTCCATTTACGTGCTACTAAACAAAGAAAACACAGCGCAAGTAAAGTTTTTGAAATCTTGAATGAAAATGTAATGTGAAAGATCCTAAATTTAGCAATCTAACAACATATTAAGCACATAAAAACAAACAAATAATATTCATTTATTAAATTTGTAGCAACACACAAATGAGTTTGACATGAATACCAAACTAGGTATTTGTGATGAGTTTTTCCTTTAAATGCACTCTTTCGACACATAACTTTTAAGAGTTCAAAAATGAAAAATATGTAATTAGAATATCTGAGGTATGCATCCAATATTGATGCAAAATTTAAAAACTCGGAATAAGGAAACTGAAATATTGAAGTTATTAAATAATATCTTTGTGCTATTGATATAGTAGAAAATTATTTTGTTAAGGAAGCACGCAGGGATACTGCAGACATGTTTTTCGGGGTTACAAGGAACGCCTTTTTCAATGCACAAAATAACATCCGACAAAAGCTTTTGGCTTTTGTCGGATGTCTGTGCATCCATACGCTCACAATTTTTTTTTTTTGTGCATTGAAAAAGGCGTTCCTTACAACGCCGAAACACGTGTCTGCAGTATCCCTGCATATTTGTGCTTCCTTAATGTTGTACTTTTCTACTTCTGAAATATTGGTTCAGCAGTACAAATTATAAAAAAAAAAAAAATCCTGTGTTTTATTCTAGGGAAATGCAAATACCTCTCATCATTTTTAGTGATAGTGAAACACCTAAATTAAATTTTTCATGAACTATTTAGATTTACTTACTGCTTTTAAAAGAGATTGCACTAAAATCTGAGCATCTTTTTCCATCTGCTTGGACTCTTCTAGCTGTGACAGAACTCTAGCTTTCTCCTTTTGGCATTCATGCTCTGATACTTTTAATTGAGAAACTTTCTGTTCCAGAAGTTTTTTACTCTCTTGAAGTTCTTGAATTTTGATCATTAAGGAATTGTATTTTTCTTCCAAAATCTATCCCAGAAAAGTAAATGTTAAACCCTTATATAAATATATATTTATTTATATGTACACAAAAACAATACAATAAGATGTAATTCTTTATTGAGATCCATAGTAAGTTAATCCATAGTTATAGATACACTGCTCTATACCAGTGATTCGTAAAGTCCAGACCCCCCGGATCCCCTTCTGAATATTTACTAACTTCGCGGACAATTTGTTTATTTCAAGCGGATGTTTACTATTATTTTGTTTTTTACACAATCTAGTACATAAGTATACTTATGTTAGATATAGATTAAATCTCGTCGCCCCCGCCTCCTCTGTGGTAAAGGGTAATCACACTCGTACAGATGAATTAAGCCAGTCAACCAAGGAAGTTTGCTGGGAGTTTTGATTTTACCTTGTACACTATAATTCAAATAGGTGTCACACCCTCTTCCGGGGAAAACAAATTAAAGCTTTCTCATAAGTTTTTGTGCAGATGTATTGACGAAATCAAATCACCATCTTCTTTTGAAAAAGTTCTGAATCCCATTTATAGGAATGTCTCCGTCCTGCTCTCAACCCTGAGGTGATTTCTTTTTTCCCCCTACATATAAGAAATTTTTAGTGTGTGATCATTTTATATCAGGATTCATTTCCGTGTTCTTCATTGACAAAGAACCACAATTATGTCTATCAAAAGGCTTAGTACTGTTTATGAAAGCAAAGTAAATCCGTTTGTGCAAACTTTTCATTAATTTTTATAGCCTGCTGATGATTGTCTATGTATAAAGATTTTGCCAGTTGTTTTGATACAGCTGAAAAACATAAAAAGACAAAACGATTATGGATTGAATTAATATAGTTGAAATGAAAATACATTTCAGTCGAATCTCGTTAATTTGAAAACGCTAAGGAATAACAGAAAAAGAACTTCATTTCAGATCCCAGCCTTATGACTTGCTTTGTATGGTTCTCCAAATAAGACAAACTAATTTTAAAGGTACCTTGGAGCTTCTTTTAACAAGGTTCAACAGTAATTAAACAAATCAATTCTCAAAATTGGGCTATTATTGTTTGAAGTTTTAAAAAATAAAATTAAAAAAGAGCAAAATTTTACTTACGTTATATGTTTCTTGAAGCTGCTGCTTTTCTTGAGTATGTTTTGCTTTGCTTTCACTAAGTAATCTAAAAAATGCCAGAAAAAAATCATTTATAGCAAAAAGACAAAAAAGTATTACATGCAATAGAACTAAAACATTTTACTTACTTTTTTTGTTCAGCGATCTCTTTTTCATGAAATTCTGGTGATATCAACGATTTCATCTTCTTATATGCTGAATCACATTTCAGTTGCAAAGCCTTTTTATCTTGGTGCAGAATCTGAACTTGCTCAGACAGTATTTCCCTTTCATTAACAAGAATTTGGATTCTCTCTGTTAAGCATTTAACTAAAATCATAACATTCATAAACAAAACACTCTTAATCAATTAAAATTATATTGTTCCAAAAAGTAAGTTGATAATAAGAACTAACCATCATTACGAGTCTCTGCTTCAAATTCTGTTAACTTCAGTTGAAATTTGGCATGGAGTATGTCTTCTTTTCTTTAAAATATAAGGTCATAAAAAAATATTGCCAAATAAAAATAAAATAAAAACCAGGTTTGTTTTAGTAAAAATTAAAGATATTTTTTTAAATGAAATAAAATAAAATAAAAACAAGTTTTTATAAAACCCACCCTTTTTCTTCCTTCACTAAGTTTTCTATTAAACTTCGAAGCTTTTTATTTTCTTCTGCACTTTCTTTCAATCTTTCCTGCAGAATTTTTATTTTTTCCTGCATAAACGAAAATATCAATTTCTTTGTTATAAACCTCCAAACAGAAAGTCAATTATTAAAGATGAATCTCAACCAATTCTAATTATTACTTTACATTTAAGGCAATAATTAGAAATGCTCTTTACATTTCATTACATTATATGTATGTGTTGTACCGTATGCCATAACATCCTGCTCTGTATTACTTTGACACAATTTTTAAAACTCTCATTCAATTTCTGTGTGGCAGATACATAAAACACATCACAATAAAAAAACATCAAAATTAAAATAACTACATTTAACATTGTCAAATCTACACAGCTTGGGACCACCCAGTTTACGGGTTTTAGAATTTTGCAAATTTCAGGATGCTGATTTTTTTAGACCCTTTTTAATGTTACATCGCAAAATTAAAAAAAGCAAGATGATGCCCTTTATCAAACACGCTTGTATAAATCACATTTGTTCTAAACATTTTTGATTCAATAAAGCGACTAATTTAATAAAGCTGAATTTTGTTCTGTGTTTAGCAATTTGATTCATTTAAGCAGTTAATTCAATTAACCAGTGTCCATTGTACTCCGATTTTTTTTTTTTTGCTAATGATTCACTTTTCATTCTTTAGCATTCATACATCACTAGTATCAACCGATTGAGTCACAATACATATACTCGGATAAAATCAGTCTTTAAATTATTAATGAAAAAATGTAATGAAAAAGTAAGCATAAAATAGGGGAAATCTGCCATACAATACAGTAAATGCTATTATTAAAAAAATGATAGAATAAATCCAAATTGAAATTGAAAGTCAAAATAAAAATTGATTTCCCTTTTTTAAGATTTAAGTCTCGATGTTTTTTTCCTCTCCGATTCCTACAAAATGTTTCATTACAACTTTATTGTTTACTTCTCAAATCTTGTGTGGATTTTGGGTTGGCAGATTTTATAGAGTTGCCTGTACATGAAGATATCTTAAACCCCCCCCCCCCCCCAAGCAGTTCAGCAGTTCCAAAATTACATGTTCAATGGAAGTGATAAGACGTCCAGAACCGTCATTGAGTTAAACTCACATTCTTCAAAGCATCTTGATGGCTCTTTTTTTTCAAATTTTCCGGTACTGCTACATCTTTATTTTCTTGATTAAATCTTTGTTCTTTCTGACATTGATCAGCCAAAATTTTTGCAGGAATTACCGGAGCTAAATCTTCTCTAAGTTTCTAAGATTCATAAATAGAGAAAGAAAAAACATAAAAGTTATATTAACAGTGGTTATAATAGTTTGTAGTATAACTGAAACCAATTTTATTTCATCTTACTTTAATCAAACTGCTTGGAGCTATTACTTAACATTTTTTCTTAAAGAGATTCTTACATCTTCATCCAGGGCTGCGGAGTCGGAGTGAAAATTACCAACTGTGCCTGCAATTTTAGTCTTCTACTCCTTCCTCCAACTCTACAGCCCTGGTTACAACAATGGATCTGCTAGCATCATATATTTTAACTAGTATTTTTAACCACTATGCTGATTTTTCCTTATTTTATCAGAAGATGAAAGTTATGAAATGATCATTTTAGAGTTAGAACTTTTGGATATACCATTTATATAAGCAGTAAGCAAAATAAAAATTTCTAGATAAAACTGTTTTCTTCACAAAGAAAAAACTGGATATAGTAAATAACTTATTTTTCCGGCATTTCTTTAGCTTCTATTTAATGGACTACTGTTTTGTATTTATCCATTTTATTTTATAAATAGTACTTTAGGAGGTAAAAACATTTCAAGAATTATTTTTAAAAATAACCTTTTAACACAATAGTTCTGTGTTGAAGAAACTTTTCAGTTATGTAATCTAAAAAAAGTTTTATCCTGTTTCTCAACTGTTTATTTTTCTTTCTACACCTTTTAAAATGCTTCGTGAAATAAAATTGGTTTTTGTAAGATACCCTTGATTGATTATATGTTGTTTTCATTTTGTTTCACCCCAGTCCAAGATTTTTAAAACAATTACATTTTTTGCAAAATACGAAAACACGACCTAAACTACAAAAATGAAGCGATACATTTTTTTTTTTTTTGCTCACACAAAAAAGGGAGAAGAAACAAGATATATGATAAAGAAAAAGTTTGCACAAGTCAGCTTGATGTTTTTAGAAATTTTAGTTGAAATGTTTAAAAGCATTACAATACTTAATCTTAAAAGACATTATGTCCCTCCAATTAATGTATTATTTGTGGGAGGAGGAGACTTTTACTATTTATAATATAACTCTTGTATTCCCACCAGTCTATTGCCTGACAGTTGCAACAATTCGGCCTTTGCCTTATTCGATGATCAAAGCATAAAACACTCTATCAGCAAAAAAGACATGAGAAAAAACTGGTTTGGTAAAATATACATAATAATAAATATAATAATACCTTTTTGATTGTTGCATAAATAGGTTCAGCAGAACTTTGACTAGCAATGGGAAGAACCTCAACATCTCCACCAAAGTGTGATGACAATGTTTCTGTGCTTGATTTTGTATCAGAAGTCTTACGTAAATGCAGCCCCTGAATACTTGAATAGCTGAAACAAAGAATAGAAAGTAGACTCAAAATAAGAAATATTAAGCACAACATGCACTGTAATTAAACATACAAATACCGATACTATTAGCCATTTCAACTAAAGTAACAAAATAATGTAAAATGCTTCCATTGTAATTATTTTGGATTTTAGTTTGAAAAAAGAAAAGAAAAAGGGGGGGGGGTAAAAAAGACAACTTCTTTTTTTCTTTTTCGAAATTGTTTCTTTAAAATTATAATAAATATCTTTTTATAATTAGTGGGTAATATATATGTGGATCAAGTAAATACCTGATATGTAACTAACTCCTATTTGGGTATTTTTAGTAAAGGGTAAATACCAAAAACTGGTTATGTAAAAACTTTGTTATTAAATGCAAGTACCAGGGGACCGAGCCTGTCCAGTTAAAAAAAAAAGAGGTCTGTAAACTAGTGTTTTTTTCTAAAGTGCGAAGTACTTATTTAGATAAACTTGAAAAGCATTTTTGAGCCTTTGGTTGCAACTACGCATTTAAAACAGCCGTAATTTATTTAACAAAACACAATTCTATTTAATCCATGCTCACCGTAAAATCACACCTAATTTCATTTCATTTGGCGCCGAAGTGAAAGTTAATGAGTTGGATCCAAAGTGGTAAAACTTAAGACTGATGCGTTGGGCCTGTCTATATAGCGGCTCTACCGCGGCCCACACCCAGACCCAATTCTAACTTTATTTTGATCGATCTCTTTTAAATTTCAAAAACAATAACAATTCTAACATGTTGCCAAAAATTATTTACCAAATACCATAAAAGTATAAATTTACGCTGATGTTGTTAAATATGAAATCCATTGTTGAAATTGCAGGCATGTAATGCTTGAAATTGCAGGCATGGTTGCTATGAAACAGTAACAATAAGAGCAATCATAAAGAAAATGGCGTAAGAAATCTTCTCAAACTTTTAATGAATCCTATCTGTAACTCCGAACTGCTCGACCGTAACGCTTCAAAACCGGCGCCAATCGATTCCTCGTGGCCAAAAACGCCAGACCCCCAAGTTTACCGGAGTTTATTAATTCTGGTGTGATTTTCGACTTGGCAACCATTCCTCGTACTATAGTATAGGATTCATCTTGTAGATAAATCTAATAACGCAAATCTAAAACTTTAAAGATACTTCATCAGACATTTAACCTAATGACACAAGGAAATAGTCTGAAACAATCGTACCTACTTGATGATTTGGCGCTTGAATACGACAGACATTACTAATACTGGCATCAGCTTGTAATGGCTTAACACAGCAGAGTTTTAATATACAGGTTTAATAACACAGCAAATTTTAAGTCTAAGAAAAAACGATTAAAATAGAAAAATACCTACTTGTCCAATGAGCTAGGATTATTTGAAGTCTTATCATATTTTTCTTCGATGCAACGACTTCCCACTCCTGGAAAGCTAGGAGCATGATGTAATTTTCTTGTTCTCTCACTTTTTCTGGTTGTAGGACTTAGGAGGGAATTCTAAAGGGAAAAAAATTCAATTAACATTGCTAATCAAATTTCATTTCTTCCCACTGTATTTCCTCATTGATACAGGATTTCCCTTGTATCTCTATTGGCATTCATGCGGGATAAGGAACCTGTCCACATTTATTTAGGACACGGGATTGCTCCCGTACCTAAATAGGGAAAATAGGATTACTCCGCACCCACGTTAAATGAAATATGAAAATATATTACCAACAAATTCCTGCATTTCTGTTTAGAAGAAATTGAAGTCTTTCTATCTAGCATGCTCAATTTTAAAGCCATTTTTTAAATGATCATAGGATCATAGATTAAGTTCAAAGTAAATCAATGATGTTGGTTTGTTTAATCAAAACTCTAAGTCTTTTGTTTCTCATTTTGAATCACTCTTTTAACACTCGCAATGACGACAGAAACCAGCATATGTCAACAAACAAGGACTTTGTTTGGATCGGCTTTGCCTCTTTTAGTACATAAATCACGTAATGCTTGAAACTGCTATTGGTTAAAATATTTTGTGAGGTTGCTATAGATATAATGATAATCGTCAATGAGTTGCGTGATAAGTCAAAAGTTACGCATAAAAGCATCCAAAATGTATTTAAGATTTCTTTATTGTAATTTGTATTTCATTTAATTCTCTTAAAACTACTTATTCTTCATTTTTAAACACATGTCTTAAAACAAGATTTCACTTACTTCAATCGTTTTCATTTTAAATAACTTTAAAGTTTTTCTTGGCAGATTCATTTCCAATTCTTGCAACCATCCCTACTTTAGTGCCAAACTATGACCCAGGGACCAATATAGGGAATTGTATTGGGGAAATTTATACACTCAGCTAAAATTTTTTTTGCTGCCACTCTAAAATAGCTAAAGTTATATTGATTGAGTTGATGATTAGAAAAATGAAAAAGTTCTTATCATATTTCTTTATTAATGATGAAAATATCTTTCGTTTAAGGTTACTGAATTTAGAATTTAATTCATGGCTGAATGTTGATTGAACAAATTGATTTGTTCCACTATTTTTTTCTGAATCATTATTATACGTAGTAAGTGGCATTGGAGTCAGATGATCCTTGATAACTGCAGTTATCAAAAATTTTGCGGAAATACAATTACGTCCACTTTCTTTTCGCATTAAAGAGAGGAGTGACGATTTGTTGAAACTCTTTTAAAGATGTCTGAAAAGGCCCAAGTTTACTCTCTCGAAGACATTGCTTCACACAATAATAAAAAATCTGTATGGATTCTAATCCATGGAAATGTGTATGATGTCACTAAGTTTTTAGAGGAGGTATGTTTCAATTTGTACGACTAAAAAATGCTTTAAATATTCAATATATTGTAAGTTTCACCTTTTCCCGTTTGCATGAAATTCTTTTCGTTTTTTTTTTTTTCAGCATCCTGGGGGAGAGGAAGTGCTACTTGAGCAAGCAGGTATGAATTATAACTTAATAATTTTTTCCTTATTTACACTGAAATGTCCTTAAATTATGAAATTACACCAAGTTTTCTAAAACAGGAATTATTTCTTTTGTTTTCACGTTTGGTTTGAAAATGTAATCCATTGTTGAATGTAATGTTTCCTCTTTATTTCCTGTGAAATGATTAATTGAGCAGTTTTCTGCATAATTTAATGTTAAGATAATGGTATTTTGGTATTGTGTCCTTGTAGCAATTTTCTTACAAAAAAACTATGAATCTTTTGCTAAACATTTTTATTTTCAGTAAAACGTAAAGTAAAACAAAAGCATCTCGAGAAACTTTTCTTGGTGTTTTAACTGACGAATCTTGGAATTCTGTAATTTACTAAAGTGATATATTTTTAATGTTATTAAAATATACATATGGGGGGTGGGGGTAAATTCAATGCAATAAAAAAATTTCCATTCGAAATAAAGGGTCATTCCATGTGAAATCAACACACTGATTCAGACTTGATGTCTCAGATTTTCATGATTTTTGGTATGCAGCATTATATCATAGACATATGAAAAAATACCAAATTTCAGTTACATAGCCCAATTATTTTTGAAGTTATAAATTTTTTAAATTTAAAATTTCTTTGAAAAAACACCATACTTTAACAAATTAAAATGCCTATAGGCTCGCAACCAGTGGTGATATTAACCTGGGACTGGTCTCATTTTAAAGCTGTTGAATAGGGCTTTATTATGATATGCTACAACATAGGGGTTAAATTTTTAAAAAAATTTAAATTTTAAAATTAAATTTTAAATTTTAAATTTTTTAAAAAGTGGCAATTTTAAAAATTCCAAAAAATTACCAAAAATTGTTTGTGATGTCTTAATACATATTGCAAAATTCTATGATGGGATCTCAATGGGATCAGGAGATACAGGGCTTCAGAAATACACGTTTTGTGAAAAATACCAGAATTAGTATCAACAGAGGAAATTTTGTACAGTTTATTGAATGAAACAAACAACACATATCAATAAAACAAGCAGTGGCTATTACTTTTAATTTTTTAAATAGAGGAATATCACATAGACACTTACCATTCTCAGCCTTATTTTATGAGTTAATTATCTACTTATATTAAAAACTGAGTATCTTTCTATCTATGTCACGCTTCTTTCTCCTGAACGCCAATGAACTGAAAGTCGAACCAGGTACCGATAGATAGGTAATTTTTCAGGCTTCATTAGTTTCAATCTATATAATTATACGATTTTAATTAGCGAAGATATCAATTAATAAGTAGTTAAGTTTAAAGCGATTAAGCCTAATAAATGATTAAATATGAAATCCATTCTTGCAAACCGTCGTTGCTATGAAACGGTGATAACAATGATAATGAGAATTTAGAATGAAGGCTTAACTAAATCAAACACGAAACTCATAAGCGGGCCACTTACGTAGAATTTTTATCGCTAGCTACTGGTAATATTTTGAAACATTCATTTGTTGAAAAGCCATCTACTCATATTAATAACTGAGTATCTATGTCTGCTTTTTTCCTTTGAGCGAGCTGAACTTACTGAAACTTTCCTCACCATCTTGAAGACGCGAAGCATCTCAATAATTCGAATGATTTTTTTATATAGGAAAAAAGTAAAGGCGTGAAGCGCCTGTAAGCGAGCCGCCTTGGCGGGGAGTACTTTCTTTAAATTTTTTTCTCACTACTTTCAGGGCACGAAGTGCCCGTGCAACGCCGGGCCACGTGCGTGGTATGTCTTGAAATCGAATGAACATTAAATTATATCAAATAATATAACTTCAAAATGAGTTAAAAGTTAGAGAGGGGAGACGTTATGCATCAACATGCCGCAGGAAGCTAATCTAGCTGCCCTGGCAGCTAGTTAACAAATTAATTTATGAAGACTTCAATTGTTGGAAGATACCCACACATTTGTTTAGTTCACTGTCTGGTAAACTGTATGTTCGGCCAGTCTGAGTGGTGGGGTTCACTTTGCACATTACATCTGAAAATGGGATCCACAGTGTGTCAGGTGGTGTGGGATATATAAATGAGGATGACGGACCTGAAGGATGGAGGAATGTAACTTGCACTTGACTGCTGTCTTCATCTTTATCCAGAACATAACTCAACCACCAAGTCTCATTATAGATAGATGTTATATACCCACTAATGTCTGAAAATGATGTCTGCTGAACGTCCTTCAAAACAGGAAATATGCTTGAAACATCTGCAGAAGAAAATAACTTTGCATTTACTTTGGTTCCACATCTGAGAGGTATAAAGGCATGAAATTTTTGGGTTCCTGATATAGTTAGAGCTGTATCGTACCGGTTAGCCAGTTGTTCTTCAGTTTTAATGTATTCTTCAATGGTCACAAATACAAAGTCGATGTTAGCTATGTTTTTATGTGACCATTCAAATAATTGCCTTGCATTCGTGATTTGATCCTGATACGGTCTTTGTAGGCTTGCTCTGGCGGCTAGTCTTTTTACTGTGGCCCCGAGCCCATCGCATGGACCTTTGCCATGTGCTGTAGCTGAAAAGTGCCATTCAGCCTCAGCTCCAAAATCTTGCTTGTAATTACACAAGTTAATAAAATTTTTTATATTTTTGTATTGGGCTGCAGAGCCATCAGAGAAATAAAAGAATTTTTTGACAGGTCTTTGAAATTTGCACTTCAAGTATTCCATCAATTTTTTCTGGAACAGGTAGACAGCTGTAGTGTTGTGGTTGAGGCAGTCTGATATTATTACGAAATTTAAATGCTCAACTTCCTTCTCTTTAAAATATACCACAAAAGGGTGAATGGTTGCCTGAGTATTCGACCAATGATATGATTGTGCCTCGTCTTGTATAATAATAGAATAATTCTCAGAAAAGTCACAAATAACAGCTACTTCACATTCCAGAAGATTTTCCTTTGTGTGTCTCAAAAATGCACTTTGTTCTTTTGCTATAAAGTGATGACGAAGTAAGATAGGAAGTTTATTACAAAATACATCAATAAATTCACTAACCGGTTTTTGGATAATTTCTAAGTTACATCGATCCACAGAGATCCACTGTCTGTATGTGATAGTCTCAATTGCATTGTCTTCATATGCTTTTTCCAAAAGTTCTCTAATCCCTCTGGTACCCGGACATGACACACAAGTTGAAAAGAAGCAGTCAGTTGATGGTGGGGGGCTGCAAACCATCATTTGCAGGCAGTCCTTGTATGTTTTTATTTTTCCATCTGTCATTGAGCTCATTCTTCCATTTTCAAACATAAGCTTCACATTCTGATGAGTAGTGCACACACAGACTGAGTGTGTTCCACTCTGGCCTGCTAGCACACAATTTTTGGGTTTCAGCTTTGCAAATTTAGAAAATCCTACTTTTACAGCTGGGAATTTTTCTTTGAAAACTTCATAGGCTTCTGTTAAATTATTAAGCATCAACCTTTTTGCAACATGTTCTTTAATACCTGTGCTGTGGTCTTTCACTGATATAAAGTCCTTAATCCCCGGCATTGCTCGGCTTATTTCGTCACTTGTATAAAATCCTTTCACAATATCAACGGTATGCTTTGATAAACTTTTTCCTGGTTTCATATCAGGACCAGACAAGGCGCCCTTTTCTTTCAACAATGTCTTGGCTTGTCGAACTAAATAGTTAGGGGCTGAAAATTCCCGCATTACTTTCCTCACACTCCAGCTGTCAGGCATAAGAGTCAGCAGTTGAAGCTTCTTCTTCCTACTAGTGAAGCTGTTGTACAGTTTTTTCACATGTGTAAAGAACTCGTCTTGTGAATCATCATTCTCTTCATCGCTCGATGCATTCACTAGCAGTTTTCTCTTGACAGCCACATTGATTCGGTTGGCCTTTTCAGTAGAGTAAATTTTTGATTGCATCCTCTTTTTGTCTACAGGCGACTCTCCCATCTCTAAAAGAGAGCTGTTAAGGGAACTCAGAGCTTCAGATTCATTTGAAAATGGTATATCTATAGGTGATTCTTCAATTTCAGTATCAGACTGACTTTCTTCAGGTACCTTGCTAGTTCCAGGGGAAGTTTCCCCATCTTTTTCATTTTTCAACTTTGTCAGCTGCTTCCTACAACTATCACAGACCACGGATAACTCGGATGTTCCTGGAATCAAGTCACACATCCATGAAGTAACACGTCTCAGTCTTTTTCTTGCATGGGAGTGATTTGGCTTATTAAAAGGGTTAAAGCAATCCATTTTTACTATCTTGTTAGTGGTATCCATCATGAAAGTGATAAATAGGGAGAAATCAGCAAGGAAACGTGCAGGGGCCAAGAAATAAGTTATCTTCTTGATACAACATCACATGAAACATCAAATGAACTTCCTACAAGCAACTGTGATGCTAAACTAGCTGTAAATGAGTGATCTTGTCTGCTTGACCAATCAGCTTATACTTGTGAAAAGGGGAATCCCCCCACGGAGGGAAATCTCCCTTTTCTTACAGTTAAAGGGAATTTCCCTTACTTGTATTCCAATCAGCTTTCACCTAGTTAAAGGGGTTTCCCCCAAGGGAAATTCCCTTTTTATCTGAGTAAAAGGGGGTTTCCCTCTACATGTAGGCAAATGAGAGGTTTGCAAACATGGTAAAATGAAGTAATCACTGCGTTTTATTAATATAATAGGATCCTGCACATTGCATAGGAAAATTAGTTCAAAAACAATAAAATTTTACTAATATGGTATATTATTGACAAAACATGTGTATCTCTGAAGCCCTGTATCTCCTGATCCCATTGAGATCCCATCATAGAATTTTGCAATATGTATCAAGACATCACAAACAATTTTTGGTAATTTTTTGGAATTTTTAAAATTGCCACTTTTTAAAAAATTTAAAATTTAAAATTAATTTTAAAATTTAAATTTTTTTAAAAATTTAACCCCTATGTTGTAGCATATCATAATAAAGCCCTATTCAACAGCTTTAAAATGAGACCAGTCCCAGGTTAATATCACCACTGGTTGCGAGCCTATAGGCATTTTAATGTGTTAAAGTATCGTGTTTTTTCAAAGAAATTTAAAATTTAAAAAATTTATAACTTAAAAAATAATTGTGCTATGTAACTGAAATTTGGTATTTTTTCATATGTCTATGATATGATGCTGCATACCAAAAATCATGAAAATCTGAGACATCAATTCTGAAACTCTTCCAAAATTGTGTTGATTTGACATGGAATGACCCTAAAGCAATAATTCAAAAAATAGCAAATAGGTCTTTGAAATGCAGGAAGCGCATCTACAATGATCATGAGAATGTCTGTGATGATAAAAAAAGTAAAATGTTTTGTTACCTTTCCTAAGAAAAAGAAGTTGCAACAAAAATATCACTGCTCGAGAGAGGAACCTCATTGGCCAAAATTCACAGGACATGTAAAATGTTTTCTTGTAAACCGGATTTCATCTTATTTTCGATAAATTATTAAGTGCTTGATGACTTCTGTGATCAAACAAGCAGTGCATAGCAACTGATATTTTGTATTGAGTAATTTCACTTCAGCGAAGTTAGTTTTTTAATGATTTTCATTTATTGGAAAAATTTAGGGTTATTCATAGTTATCTTTGTAGTGCATAATAAAACGGTTAGATGAGTGCAGCAAAAAAAGAAAAGTTGAAAAACAACAAAAACAATTCAAGTGTTTTGTTTGCATGTCTTGCAAGTTTTCTATATCTGAGCCCATGTTTTCATGGAAAACATACCCATCTCTGTAACAATCCACTCAGAATAGCAAAGCTTGAAAATTATATTGCGGGACACGTCTGGGGCATGTAAAAATTGTGATTGGGCATGAATCTTCTACAATTACATGCCTGTTTGGGCATGTAAATTTTTAATCAAACATGTCTTTCAAAGTGTTATTATTTTGTTTTTTATTATTAATTTACCATATGTTAATATTAAAATACTTGATTCAGATATCTACTAATTTTTTTTCCTTATTGACATGTTGACCGCCTGATTACGAAATAATTCATAGCATGTCATTTAGCTAACATAATTGAATTTGAGTTAACTTGTAGGTCCCAAAGCAGAATACTTTGTGATGTTCTGCAACGTAAGATCATTCGACCAAAATTGTTCTGCAAGTACTTCAAGCACTGTAAGCATAGAAACGTGACCGTTTTCAGAAGTGATCCCAAAATCAAAACTGTGTCATACAGGTCCATGAAAGGAATATTTGTTTAATTGTTCAGTACACAGTCTTAACTGCAAAGAAAAGCATGAAACTAAGATTTTAGGCCCATATTTTTGAGTGACCGAAAATGAAAAACCCTGTACTATGCCTCCATTCTTGGCAGTTAAAAGAACTGCCTCTGTTCCTCCAAACATACAGGAACTCTGAGTGCTTTGACACAACATTAGAAACAATGTTTTCACTCAGAATAACAGCACATGGCCAATAGTACAACCAAGTGATGGCTACACAAAGATGTTGAAAGTAAAATTTTTGCCTTATATCAGGGGTCTGGCCAGAGGAAATTCGGGTCCGTTAACAGACCCTTCACAAAAATACGATCAAGCAAAACGGACCCTTCACAAAAATACCATCGAGTAAAACGGACCCTTCACAAAAATACGATCAAGCAAAACGGACCCTTCACAAAATGCCTATCAAACAAACGTACATTTCACACATTATTCATTCAAAAGCAAACCTGGAATAAAAATAATGCATAGCATATTTCTATATAGCATGCCCATAACTTTTGGACCTTTTCTGAAGTTAAAGAAGGAAATCGCTTATCCGCCAACTTTGCGAAAAAAAAAAAAAAAAAGTTGGTACTTTCTGCTTACCCTGCGATGCTCGGGCAAGCAAAAAATCTTTAGTGTAAAATGTAGCACTTTTTGTTGGTTTTTTAAAGAAATTAAAAAAGGTACTTGTTTTGCTTTAATGGTTCTGCTTGTTTGTTTTATCATATGCAAATCAAAGCGGCTTGCTGCGATGTTGCTGTTATAGATTCTCTAGAAGTGCAGAGTAAGGATTTTTCTCCCTGCTATGGACTTAAACATAAAGGAAATAATAATAATAACAATTATGGAGGGAATGAACTTAGAACTGCAAACGAACAGCTAGGGTAGGAGAAAAAATGGGATTGCTTCTGTGTTGAGCGATCAGCTGTTTAAAATTAAAATTATCTCCTCTCCATCTGACGTCTTTGGTGCAATGTTTTGACCTTATTTTGGCAGAAAATTGTCTTTTTTTATTTCATTTATTTATAATTTTTTTAATGCTTACAAGGGTGGTGTTTTGGTTATATTCAGGAATTAATGTATTTTTGCGTCTGTTAATATTGGAAGTCTGGTATTGTTTGTTTTGCTATGTTTCTCTACCGTATTTTTTCCTCCAAATTTTTGGCGAATATGTCGGTGATTATTAATGACATTCATCATATAAACCTGATGAAATGCAGCTCTAAAATTGACTTTAATAAATTATTAAAAACCGTTTTTATATTTCTGATGCTTTCATTTTGAAAAAGCGATCCCGCATCCGATATGAAAATCGAATTTTACTTACTTTTCAAGCTAATTACTCTTTATTAGGAGGCAAATAAATGAAAATTCGCTTTATTTTTTGCTCAGATCATTATTTTAAATTTTTTAAAGCAAAATTGACTGTTCTTTTATGAGTCTAAATGTTTAAACGATCGTTCCATTTTATTTTTGCATTAATTGTGTTAACAGACATCAATAATATGTTTACCATAAACCTCTAAAATGCAATTGTAAAAAAAATTCACCAAAAAAAATATTTTATATTCCGTTTTTATGCTTTTGATGTCACTTGAATGAACACTTTGAAAACTGCAATCTCTTTGCATCCGCTACAGGAATCGGACTTTTCGCATTTTTGATGTTTAGTACGCTTTTTTAAGAGGAAAATAAATGAAATTTATTTTTATTTTTTATTAAATTCAAAAAAAAAAAAAATTTTTTTTGCAATTTTTTTTTTTTTTTTTTTTTCAAAATTGTTTGATTTTCACAAAATTATTTGATTTTTCACAAAATTATTTAATTTTTCACAAAAAACGGACCCTGTGAAAAATCCTGGACAACCCCTGTATATAGCTAATCATTTACAGATCAGTCTTTGAAGAGGGGTATAAAACTATTTAAGAGGCATAAAACAAGTGTAGCCAAAGATAATTTTCTACAGAAACGTATAGGTTTTCTGCAAATATATTTTACTAAATATGTAATTTTTTAATTTGAAAGAAAATTTGAAGAAATCTGCAGAAATTGTGATAAAGTTCTGCAAAATTATATCTTTAGTTATAAAAACTTATTGCAGAAAATCTACCTTTTCTGTAGAAAATTTTTCCTCACATTTGAACAAAATTGTTCTGCAGTTAAAGTATCTGTTCTGCAACGTACGTTCCAAATTTAGCAGTATTCTGCTTTGGGGCTTGTAGGATATGATAGATTTGCTGTTTTCGTCCAGATTAGTATTTGTGTAGTACATTAATATGAATAGGTATTTGGCTTCTGTGGGGATGCCAGTAAATCAGAATTAGTTGACAGATACTGTTTTTAGCCTAATGCTACGAATTTTTTGAATCTTGGCAGTCAACGTGATACTATATGAAAAATTCAAATGCTTTAATAAAAAAATAACAAAAATAAAACTGGGCAAAAAAAAAATTTTTTTCAGGCATGTTTTTTTTAGTCAAACATACCGAGCGAGGCATCTAAAATTCTTAAGATTTTCAACCCCTGCAGCATAGTACTGTCAAAAAATCTCATTGCAGCAAACATTGATATGACAAAATAGTTCAACAAAATGTTTAGTCTGATTTTAATTTATTACTTTGTTTGAATTTGATTGCAACACAAAATTTCTGTTACTACAAATAAAATCTGCAATCCCTTGTAATTTGTTTTAACCTTTAGGAAACGGGCGGTACACATGCTGTACCGTAACTTTTTTTTTAGAGGACAGGGTTGAGATTTTACTCGAACCCTTTGGAGCTGGGGATTTTTTCAAGGTTTCATACGTCTGGTACGACAGTTTATACCTTCTCTTTTCAATGGAAAAGAAATCTGGTCCAACTGTCGTACTACCTGGGTCAAAAGAAAAATTTCTAAAAAACAGCCCGGTTCCAAAAGATTAAGGAGAGTTTTTTACTTAAAAGACTGAACATGGAATTCTTATGCTATTTATCTTCCTGTGAGGGCCTGTAAAGTAAAAGTTTTTGTAAATCTTTGGCGCTTGATTTAGCAAAACTGTCCATGGATAACAGGATAACACATGCCATGCATAATGTTAAGAACCATGTTGACTGGAGTGATATTGTTGAATTGCTGTACACTGTCACCAAAGGCTCATACATCGAACGCCGGTGGGATATGTAAATAAAACTTGAATTGTTAGCTTCATCAGGGCCGTATTTAAGGGTTGGGTTTTTAGGGTTCAAACCCCCTCCGAAAATTTTCAAAATACAAAAATACTTTCAAAGTTTCTCAGTGAAAAAATTATTTTCTATTTTGTTTCTATTGTCTTATTCACTTTAAAACTGCTTTTGAAAAATGAAATAATCATTGTAAAATAACTGTACAAATTGAGATTTTTCTGCAGTATTTATTTTTATAGTAGTTTCTGCAAACATAATTTCTTAACAATACAGTAGAGAACCGATTATCCGGGATGTTTGGGACCATCGCTATCCCGGATATCTGACTTTCCCGGTTTTCTGGATTGCTAAGAAGCTATGTTTGCCAATTGTTTATAAAACCCAATTTACTATGGTTAATAGTAAGGCATCTTAAGATAAAAAGGAAAAGGTTTAGAAATGCTTATAAATATTGAAATATTAAAAAATACTAGTGAAAGAAAAATTGATAAATCAAAAAATTTAGTTATTCACAAAACATGAGACTCAAATTCAAAAAAAAAAAAAAAATAATAATAAAATTAAGGGGGGAGGGGTACACTTTTTGATAATGTTTTTAAAAAAAAGAAAATGAAGGAAAGGGCAAGAAACAAATTTTTGAAAATAAACGTCCGATTTTTCTACTAGTGTATTAAATAAATTCGTTACTATGAACGCGTTTTTTTCCTTTTCTTTTTTTAAATTGGTTCGTTTTTGCGATTAAGTTAATTATTGTTAATTGATGTTTTGCATTGCATAAATATTAATAGAAATTATGCTTTTTAAGTTCTTGCAGCCTAATTACAGTCTTGTGTTTAACGATCTCTGGATTCTACGATCATATCCAGATAATTAGGGAGTCTGGTTTTCAGCGTTTCAAGCACTTTTCGCGACATCACTTACCCTCTAAACGGTTTTTATTACCGGTAATTCAATAAAAAAATTGCATAGAATGTGACAATATTTATTTCTTTAGTTTTCAGCCACAATAAAATAGGAAAATTTTATTTAAGAGTGTACTTTTGAATTCAAGAAAATATTTCGGAAATTCTGCCCCACGTGACCCTTCGACTTCAGCTTTAAAGTTTTTTTTTTTTTTTGCGAGTGATATGGTATTTGTAAAGAAACTGTTCATAATTATTGAGGTCTTCCAAAAAAAAAAAAAACTTCCTTTCTTAAAAAGTGCTAAAAATGCATATTTTTAAAAATTGGGGGGAAAATCGGCGAAATTTCCCGGTTTTTTGGTTCCCGGATAAAAGGTTTTGTACAGTCCACCTTTCCTTTCGAATTTTTAATACCACTATTAAAAAAAAACACAAAAAATCTCCCTCTTCTCTTCAAATTTGTAAGTACTAAACTCTTAACACATCTAGAAGTGTTGTAAGATAGAGATTTCAAAAGTACTCCTTCGAATGCGCATATATGAGTAAACTCATCGGTCCAGATTTTTTTTCCTTCATTGAAAAGACGAGTCTTTTTTTTTTATTTTTCATGTTAATACCTTTTCAACATCTGTTGCAACAAAAATAAGCAGAATATAAGAACATGAAATCAAATTTATTGACTTTAAAGATTTCACGAGAAATAGGTTTGGTAAAACCCTCCCCAAAACTAAGGTCTGGTTACGGCCCTGAGCTTAATTCATGTTTTTTTTTTTTTTTTTTGTCTTATATATAGCTACATTCCTTTATGTTAATGACAAAGTGAATTTCAGTTAAATGCAATAAAAAAGCTAAAATCTAGCATTTGTTTCATATAAATATGATATTCTACCCATTACGCTTAATGCAAACAAAATAACACTAACATTTTTTTGCATTAAATTATCAAATATTAATTATTATACAGTCGACGCTCGTTATAACGACCACACGTTATAAAGACCATCCTAATATAACGACCGGTGAGAAAACCCCATCTGTATCCCAATATACTCTATGTTCTACCTCTTATAACGACCACTCGTTATAAAGACCGTTTTCTGTAGGATGGAGACAGGCGTTATATCGAGTGTCGACTGTATCAAGTTTTTACAACAATGAAATGGAGTTATATTTTTTAGTGCACTTGATCAAATATTATTTAGTAATTATTAGAGCTATTAAAAATATCTAGTTTAGATTATGTCAATTTTGCCTAGTTTCTGCCACTGGCAAGGCAAAAACTGGTTTCTGCCGGCAAAAAGCCATCTATAGGTTGAGTACCACTGGTTTAAAATGTTTGAACATATGGCTACTTTTGATATGCTCCTTCAGATTTTTATTTGCAAATTATCTAAAATGTGTAATTTGTCCTGTTTAGGTCATGAAAATATTCTCAGAAAGCTTATTGTGCCAAGAATTTCAAATTTCTAATTTCAATTATTTTGTATAAAACTCAGTTACCTACTACATTTTATGTACAGAAATTAACTATCTGTGGGCAAAAGAAAAAGTTTTTAATTGAGTGACAGAACTTATGGTAGTTTTAAATTGATTGATCAGTGTATGATTCTTGTTTTAATAACACAGGCCAACAAAAAAAACCTTTTTGAAAACTTTTTTAATTTTAATAGCTGATCTTGATAGATTTTTATGTGCTGAATCCAAATCTGCTTATAGTTTTTATGTATCACCCTTAGTTTCCAAGCAAAATGTATTTTATTATATAGTCTAATACCCATTTACAGTATATAGGGAAATCAATGAAACACTGTAGAATCGTAAAAATGGTTTGTATTTACAGTAAAATACTTGGAATAGTAATTTTATGTGATGATACAAGGTTCACTTGTCAACTGGAATTGCTTTATATTTTCTTTCCCTTTTTTCCTTGAAGCTTCTTGTGTAGCTTTTCCTGCGATGAATAGCTTGCTGAACTTCCCGGTGAAGTGACCAACAGTAATCCCCCATCATGTTGTAGCATGTGTTTCAGCAGTGCTGCCAACATCATCTTTGTTCATTAGACCTATTTTTTCACGTTATCTTAACTATGAAAAAGCTGTTAAATTCTAAAAATGTTTCTTTATTTCATGAATGTAACTATAAAATGTGAATAAATGGTGGGTGATACAACTTTTTAAGCATCATATTTGGATTCAGCAACCTAAACAACATAAGAATAAGGTATTTTCATTAAAAAAGTTTTTTCATCGTTGGCCTGTGTAATTTATTATTAGAATATTCTTTATGCTCTCAATTTCTGGATGTCAATTTTTATCTTAGATAACAGCATTGTTCTACTGAACTAGATTTAGATTGTCACTGATCAAAATGTAGATAAGACTAGAGGCATTGATAGATATCAACTTAGCATTGCAGCTTAGTGTCAAAATAGGTAGAGTTTATCTTCCAAAGTTCTTATTGATGCTGATATGCATCCATATTCATTTTTCCATATCATAATTAGTTAGCAGTTTTGATTCCATTACATCATTCCTTTTAAAATATATTATTACTTCATGAAAATTATTTCCTCTGTTTAAGATCATATTTTTTATTTTTTACTTACTAATTTATTTTACCAAAAATTTAGGTAAACATGCTACAGAAGCCTTTGAAGATATTGGACATTCTACTGATGCAAGAGAGCTTATGAAGCAGTATAAAATTGGAGAATTATGTGACGTTAGTATTTCACATTGTTATTCTAAAGGAATACAAAAGCTAAAATATAATACAGCTATATAGTGATGCATCATATACATTTTATTCCTGCTTATTTAATGCTGTAATTTTTTTCCATTCAGTTCACACTATCCAAGCAGCAAAAATAGCACAATACTGCGAGAACCATTGATATACTATTTCTTATTTGGGGAAAAGAAAAATATCTAACTTTTATAGTAAAAAAAATCTTGCATTTCAGCAAATGAAGATTTGTTCCATATTTTCTGGAGTGTAATCTGCAAGTAGCATTTTTTGGTATATATTAAGAATAAAAAGCGTCTACTGATAATACATGGCACAGAATTAATTATCTGGCAATAACAGATTGCTTCTCATTACTATGCATTCTACGGCATCATAGTGCATAAAAGAAATAGTTACATTTGTAGTGAAAAACAACTTTGCTCATGGTACTTTGTATTGTGTACTGATGAGAAAATAAAAAGGAATGTCATTAACTGAAACCAGTTGTTTTAAGATTGCTGCTTAATTACTGCAAAGTTCACTCAGCACATAACGTGTAGCATCAAAGATAAGTTAAAAGGGCAATATATTACGACTTGAAATAGTCAAATGGAAACAAGTTGGAGCATTTAACAATAAAAAGAATTTGCAAATTAAAAATAAAAAGCTGACAAATTTGAAGCAATAAATAACACACACACAACGCAAATTGATGAAATGTAAGTACCTAAATGGAGTAAAAATAATAGTGAGGCAGCATCTTTTCTAAGGAGATTTCCTATGCCTTTTGTTTCTAGCTAAACCATAAGAATGTTTGAATTACAATTGTTCGATGTTTATTCAATAATAAAGAGCTATCTGGTATAAAATGCTAATAAAAAATGGTGCCCAGATTGCGAGTCCAGCTATGCTGGTTCTAATCAATTTATCTATCCCCTTGAAGATAAAGAGCCTGCCTAAAACTATTCACCCCATTGCAAGTAATTGCTGCTTCTGGTAAACTTCATAATGTCTACCACCCTGTTGAAGTAATCATGATTCCAAGATTAGCTAGAGATTTAATAAGCTTAAAACAATGACCTTTGATATTGACCTTTAATACCATGTGTGCTGAAATTAAGCATATAAACATCCTCCATTTTAATAAATGTTATATCTCTTTTGCTCAAGACTATATGTGTTATACATTCTAAGTCTGGAATCATAATCTAAATTATTAAGTCCATTTGCCAACCTCGTAGCCTTCCTTTGAACCCTTTCCAATAAATTGATATTTTTCTTACGACAAGGAGACCCGAACTAAATAACATATTATAAATGAGGTCTTAGTAAATTTCTGCAGAAAGGTAAAAGAACTTCTTAAGCATTTTGTGAAATATACCTAACCTGCTGATAAAACCCATCATTCTGTTGACTTGGTTATTTATTACACTGTACTGCTGAGTAACCCTAAAGTCCTGACTGATTAAATCACCCAAGTCTTCTGCTTTTCTAAAGATAGATCCATGTAAATAATAGTTTTCGAGTTTATTTCCATGACCTAAATAAAGTTCTTGACATTTTCCAATATTGAACGACATACCTCACTTAACTGCCCACTTAGAAATTTTATATTAATTCTCTTGATTTTTTTTTTTTTTTTTTTTTTTTTTCTCTGTCGACAACCCCCATAGCTTTGACATAATCAAAAATATGTGAGCTTATGTGAGCGAATTAACAGAGCACCAATGCAAGAAATAATAAACGAACAAAGATTCAATAGGAATGCAAATGTAGAGCAGAATCTTTCTACCAGGTCCGAAACTACAAAAGAAAGAATTTAATTGGCGTAAAGTTAAGCCAAAAGGCTGAAATGAAAAAAGCAAGTTAAATAGCCATGAACTTAAAAAAAGAAAAAGACAGAATGGCAGAAAATAAACCCCAGGAATGATGGAAACAAAAAGAAAAATGAAACAAAGACAATTAAAAAATAGAAAAAATGCCAACAGTATACCAAAAACGAACCAAAATAAAGAAAACGCAAGATAGATTTTTAAAACACATACTATATTACACTGCAAGGTTTCTTGACAAAAACATTGTGACGTTAGCCTATGAAAAACGAACGCCAATTAGGGGAGATCGCTAACTGCTTGTGAGCTCTTATTGGCTCCGGTCGTAGTGGCGTTCAGTGTCACCTTAAGTTGCTCTCTAGTATAACACAATCACACATTTATATATGCATACACATACATGCGTATATAAAAAGTAGTAAAAATAAATAAATAGAAGAATAAATTAAAAATAGATTAATTTAAAAATATTAAAAACAGTAAGAATGCAAGATAAATAGAAATGTAAGAGAAAGGGCAAAATTATACAAATGGATGCCAAACAGCAGAAAACTATGGAACAGCATTAAAATTAAAGCAGTAAGTAACCGTCCCTAAGCCAGGGCTTAAGCAGAAACATGCAATACACCACCAACTCGTTTATTCCATCCATGGACTGCAGTTTCGTGCTTTTGGCACTCGTCAGCATGGAATAGGAATTAAGCGAGCTGGAAGCAGAATATGGAATAAACCAGTTGGTGGTGTTTGCATGTTTCTGCTGAAGCCCTGACTTAGCTTTGCCTCAAAATTTTAGAGTTGTACCGTACCAAGTGTGGTCGCTCGCTGGTGCTCTTATTTCACATAAGCTACCAGTTTTATTTGGCTCTCTTTGCTCTATAAGAGGTTTTCTGCCTCCAGCTGGTTTAATTTCTATTCCATGCTGACGAGTGCCAAAAAGCACGAAACTGCAGTCCATGGATGGAATAAGCGAGTTGATGATGTATTGCAGCATTAAAAATGTTGATTAAGTTATAACTTAAAATGTGGAAAGATCCCCAAAAATCAAGATCTGATTTGTAAGGGCATTTTTTGAATGATTAGAAAAAAAATTGATAACAAAAGAATGATTCATATCCCAACAATTTTGAGCAGTTCTAAACTTATTTAACTGATGGTTTTTTGCATAACTTTGATGTTCTTTCAAGTAAAACTAAAAATATGTCGTGTTTGTCCAATATACAGGGATGAAAATCTTCCGCGGATCTGCAATCTTTCAGCTTTTGTATACTTTCATTCTTTCCATTAATGTTGCAATTAGTTTTAAAAAAAGAAAGAAAAAAGTCTTTATTTTAATGAAGCTTAAAATAAGGTAAAGTAGTAGAGGTTGAAATTACTTTCAACTTCCAAAATAATGGAAAGTTTTTAGCATGCAGCAGGATTGAAACCTCAGGGATGACACGTAATTATCGGCGAACTATGTGCTCTATTTTGGCATGCTACCAAAAACATGTCACTGCTGTAGGAGGTAGAAATTTTAAAAAATCGGCTAAAATATAAGAAATCTTCGTCAAAAAATCATGAAAATTATTTTGATCTTTAAAATTTATCAAAATTCCTAAAGACCAAATAATATTAGGGAATTCATTTAAAACTGCAACACAGACCTCCCCTCCATTTTCCCTCCTTACATTGTTATGCATGACTTAAAAAGAAATAAAGAATGAGCAATTAAGAATTTTAAAAAAAAATTAAAAATGCCTTCAGTCTACCATTTTGCTTTTACGACGCAAATTAAAAGGAGATCTCGCATGACTGTAATTTCGCATAGTATTTATAAAAAAATTTATCAAAATTTTAAGTCGCTCAATTTTTCCTCTTTTTTGACTTAGAGTTGTTTAAATCCCTGAATATAGGAGAGACTAATTGCAATTTTATCAAATCCACAACAGTTAAGAGGATGAATTTATCTCACAATCCTATCAGCCAGGGTGTCAATGATTTAATCAATTGATTTAACTCAGTGATTTAAATCGCGATTTAAATCACTTTTTATTTTAATCCTTAAAAAATTCTCTTGGACAATCCCAATTTAATTATTTTTACAATTTTCTGTCAGAACTTTGATTTCCATCTAATAAATGGAAAAGTAATCCTACTCATCCCCCCTCCACAGATGCTGGTAGGTTGCAGTCCAAATAATATGTATGCACAAATAGTGCTATTTGTTGTCTAATATATGAAATAAAGAAAATACATGCAGGTGCAAGGCAAGTGTTGCAATGAGTGAATTGAAGGGGGAGGGGACATGATGGAATGTGTGTGATATACTTTCAGTGAAAAGAAAAAACAACCAAACAGAAGAGGAATTTTCTATGCCTTGTATTAGCAACTGGGAGGGGGGGGGGCAGTCTTTATTAGTGGCTGTGGAACAATTCCAGCTTTACAAAACAAAAGCAAAATAAAGAGGTGGGGGCTGAGTGAAGTGAGGATTGGGTTGAGCTTCCTGCCCCATTTGATTTTTATCCTAGCTAGTAGACAGGATTATTTTCAGATTGGCTCCTAACACTTTTTTCTGGGTTTCTTACGGATGAAGCTTTACTTCAAAGGTGTTTTTATATTTTTAAAAACTTAAAGGTAAGTTGTTCATAAATAAAAATTAATTAATAACTGAAGTTACTTTTTTTTTAATAAAAAAAATCTGATTTAAATAAAAATCCGATTTTTTTTTTTGTTTTTAAAAAAAATCATTGATTTTTTTACACCCTGCTATCAGCTATCCTATGAACTATTGAAATGTCTAAAAGAAATCCTCTTTTCAAGCCTCATAATATTGTCATTTTAAAATATGAAATAAATATAAAAAATTTTATTTATATTTAAACTTATGTGCTTATAAAAGTATTCATAAATTAATAGTTATTAAATTATAAATATATTTTAGTATATAATTATGATTAATTCTTGAACTTACAGTGAAATGAAAATTTTTATTATTATCTATTATGCTTTCTGTCTCTATTTTTTTTTTTTCCTTTTTGTTAAAAAATAAAGTTAAATTATTTACATTAATATATCGTCTTATTCTAGCATTTTTATCTATTTATTTTTTAACAACATGTCTTCAAGTATTGAGTTAAAAGCTCCATTTAGATCAGTTCACTGCTTATTAAATTGCATTTTAATGGCTGCCATCAATTTCTATATTATTCCTTTTAACAAAACATTTCTTATGTAAATATATATTTACTGTAACATTTTCATTTAAAGAAAAATTGGTTTTCTTTTTTTTCAGGAGGATCGTCAAAAAATAAAAGAAATACAGGTGAGAAATATTTTTGAGTTTTGGAACAAAACATTTGATTCTAAAATGACCATTAGAAACAAATGTGTATTTTTTGTAAGAATGTTAATGCTAAATACAAAATACTGTGTATCTTTATAACTCACGTAAAACTTATATAAGTGTATAATTGCAAAGAAAAAAAAAATTTGCATATTAACTGATGTTCAGAATTCATTAATTTCTCACCTCGTTTGTTAGTGTTTGAAATCTAAAAACTTCCGAGGAAAGTCAATACAAATGAATATAGAGGGTATGTTTTTCTCTACAAAAAAAAAAAAAAAAAAGAATTTTAGATTAGGTTTTTATTCAAATCAGAGGAATGAAAATTTAAGTTCCATAAAATGGTGCTGTCTAACACACTTATAACCAACTCATGACTCTCTAAACTATTATTTTTCAAATCGGTATCAATTCAATGAATATTTTAAGAGAATCAATTAAATTTTTCAGAACCCTATTTTATTATTACTGTTTATTTAGTGTTATGTTATCTTGAAGGAAATGAAATTTAGTCATTGTTAATTTCATTCAGCATGAGTTGGTTTTTGACGTACCAAAAGTAATTTTCATTTGAAAAATGTTTTTTTTTTATCAGTTAATTGGTTATAAATAATTAGTAAAGTAGCCAATTACTGCTGATAAATCATTGCATCCCTTGTTGAATAGTTTAACTTTCTGTCAAAATAAGAAACATAATGTTGCAATAAATAATTAAAGTTTGTATTAGATTAAAAGTCGGAAAAACTTTCATGCAAATTGATCTGCTGTTCAGAAATGCAGGAGTTCATGTGACGAAATTAGTTTGTATAATATATTTTCAAACAAAACACTTGTTGCACATGAGAAATCTTTAGTCTAAAATATGTCAATTTCTTTTATCTTTCAGGAAAAGAATCACTGGCCAGTTGCAGGATCAGATGAAAGGTATGTTTTGTATTTGGGTCAATCCATGTGAAATCATACAGACCATGTTGCTCACTATTTTTAATTTTTAAAACTTTTTGCCTGTTAATTAACTGTTATATTAGGAGCCTGAAATAATGGTTTAAAAAATTCTAAACCTGCAGAATTTTTTTTTTTGGCAACCACTTTTCAGTAGCTGCGGAAGCGACTTTTTATTAAAAGAGTATTTTACGAACATGCTTAGAACTTTTTTATTTATGAATGTATCAAAATTATTGAAAAACCATTTGATTGAGCAGAAAATGACCTAAATCTCTATAATATTTATTTTTCTGATAATTGTTTTAAAAATTGAGTAATAGTGGCTTAAAAATAGGTTTTTCTGCATGAAGTTTTACATTTTTATAAGTAGAAGGAAGTAAGACTTGCCCTTACTTTTTTACCCTTGAATAGATATCTCATAGAACTATTCCCAGAAGTGGTATGAAACGTTTGAAGAAATTAATTTTTTTACATAATTAGTCAAGCTTGGCATCTTGGAGAAAAAATGCTAAATTCAAGATTTAGTATCTGAAAAGGGACTGGATGAAAATCTACGAAAATTTAACTGGATAACCTTCTTATAGTAGTAAACAAGTAGTAAAAAATTTATTAGTGATCTCTTAGTAGTTTTAGAGATACAGAGCTTTGAAGTTGTCTGAGAAATCGCATTTATTTTCACCCCAAGAAATCATCATAATGCAAAATTTATTCTTCTCATAATTTTAGATGCATTTTTTGTGGTATAAACTAACCTTTTTACAGAAATATATAACATTTAAATTTACTTTCCATTTACAGAAAAAATAGCAGCATTACAGAAAAATCACAGATATTTCATTGTTAAGTTTGCTAGTATCGACTGTGAAATTCATGAAACAAAATTTGAAGCAAATTCCTGTATTTTGATACGGAGACAGTCATCAAACATGTCTAAACTTTTAAACCTTAATTATTAAGAAGAATGAGAACAAATTTTTGTGTTTTATATTGTTTACTATTAAGCAATATATAAATACATACTTCTCTTTTCTATAAGCACAAGACCAAGAATCTGGTAATAGGCTGATAATTTTTACTTTTCCTACATTTTGGCTACTTCACACTTTTCTTTCAGTTTACTTAAAAGTTTAGCATATCCATGCTCATAAGAGGTAGACACATCTGTTTTCTCTTATAAATTTCCACTGAAAGATTCTTCCAACTTTCTTTTGACAGCAATGGAAATTTTTTCACTAGTGCAGTATGTCTTTGATCTTTGTTTAATTTCATTATTTTATATACTGGGGATAAATTTAATGACTTGCATGCTGTATCAACCCCCTCTAAAGGTTTATTATCTATTAATGCTCCATGAGGGTTAAATTCAGTGTCATCATTATCATTTCCTATATTTTCTTTTTTTTTTTTTTTTTTTTTTTGAAGAAATTATGTTGTGGCTCACTTGGGACAGAGTGACTTACCTGTAATTAAATCAATAAGCAGATTTGTAGGATTAGACAAGTATTGCAAAAGAATTTTACTCAATCCATTTTTATTTATTTATTTATTTTTTTTTTTTTTGAATTTGTAATGGATCATAACAATTTTATTAAATACTTATGCTTATAAGAATGACAAATACTATCAATTTCATTGGATATTCTAAGTTTAAGCAGCTTCTGATCATCTTCTGAGGATTCATTCACTTTAATTATTTCCTTAGGTATTCTTTGGTAATCTTGTTTATATTGCTCACCAATGAGAACAACATCATAACAGTTCATATTTGGCAATTAAAATGTAATATAAAAATACTATAAGAAACTGAAATTATTATTTTTTACTTACATATGTAATGAGTTTTCCTAGTAAAAACAAAAAAAAAAAAAAGAAACAAGGAAAGAAAAAGGCGCAAGTTAAAACATGATTAATACACCGACTCATTATTAGTAAGAAGGATATAACAAGACACAGGGGTGCCCACAGGGGGGGATTATGGCGCAAGTTGCGCCATCAAAATTTTTGGGGGGGATTTTTTTAACTTATTTATTTACTTATTTAAATTATTTATTAATTTTTTTTTCAATTTAAATTATTTATCAACTTTATACGTAATTTTTTTTTCATTTTTTTTAAATTTACGTTTTTTTTTTTTTTTTGTGCGAAGTTAATATCGAAAAATATTAACTTCTTTTCGAACGATTTGTATCTGAATTGTTGCTGAGTAATTAGAATAAAACTCTTAAGAGGGGGGGAAAAAAAGATACGCTATCAATTCAACTTCAGCATTACCACTGACACCATAACAAATCTCGGCTCAAATGCAAAATAGGAACTTCCAGCCTAAACATTATTTATTAGTGGCGCCTGGAACTCGTTATTTGCAACTCGTTATTTGCGGAGTGTATTAGCTGCTGTATTTCACCCTAATAGACAAATAACATCAACAAAATGACATTATATATACCGTTTTACAACTACAAAATTATGCAGTTTTTCTGCTCCGAAGTCATTAGCTACGGGTATTCCAACGTTTGATTTTATTATTTTTATTACTTTATTATTTTTTTTACACTTCAGTTCAGTTTAATCTTAACACTAGATGATAAAGATTTCTCAATGCGGAGTGTCACAGTTTCTGCCTACCGTAATGTTGCCATATTAATGTGAGATGCGCTGTTATCGACTATTTTGTAGCAGTTTGTCGCGTTCATAGTAAATGGCGGTTCAAGTTTTGTGAAATTTTAAAAGAAATCCTTCGAAGATGCCTAGAGCTCTTAAAACTTCGTTCAAATATAAATATTTAGAAGTACTTTGCAACACTGTGCACAGACAAGACAAATGGACTGAACATTGTCGCAAAAAACATGCATATAAATTTAGAAATAATATTAATATCAAGTACAAAGTTGTAGCTGTTAAGAAAGGCAGTAGTACTTGGGATAAAGCGACTAGTAACACGGGTGCAGGCTCCATTGTTTCAACGGTGACAATGACAAATATACAAAATGCACCATCAACTTCACGGTAAGATTTATATTAAACATTCCTTGTAACAGTATTTTAAAACTATCTTACTTTGTTAATTATTTGATTTCAAAAAGGTACACTTCATATGTATATATATATATATATATATATAACCACCAAACACCTGGTTTATTAGTATTAATGACGGTTCATAGTTTTAAGTGGCTATATATGAGCATGGCTTGCATCTTAAAAATCCTGAACTGTTTTTATGCATGCGTTGAAATAGGGAATTCATTGGTTCCATGATAGCTATGGCACATGAATATTGGGCTAAAAGTTAAAAGGGAGAAAATGAATTTTTTAGTGTCTGCCTGAGAAGTTAATTTGTTTGTTTCTAACGGGACTAAGATTCTTTCATGTTGCACAATTATTTCTTGATGGCTATTACCATTTGAGAGGCACCTGGACTCTTACGAAGTGGAGGGTAGGCCCGTCATTTAGGGGATTCAGAGGGTCAACCCCCCCCCCTCCCCGGCTTTGGGAAACCAATGTGTTTACCTGCAAGTGGGCGGGGTTTTTACTATTTTTTGGCATATTTTACATTGAATACATACCCATTGCCCCCGCTGGAAAAGTTTGAAATGACGGTCCAGGCAAAGAGGCATTATTTTCATTTGCTAAGTGTAAGTTATATCATTGATTTAATTTCTTGTTGCTATTGGGAATTACTAATCATTTTCATAGCTATTTTTATTATATTTATCCCACCCGAATTTATTATCTGATTTTATTAATTTATGCCTCATTATAAACTCCCAAATGAGAAAATTTTCGTGGAAATTTACGACTTCACGCTTTTAGCTGATCAACACATATAAATATTACAATGGTATTTATCTACCTTTTTATGCGTCATATTTTTAAACATTTGAATTGTCTTTCAATGTTTGATTTTACTATCAAAGATCGAGTTGAAATTATTGTTTTATTTATATGACACTCATTAATCTACGAAAATGTTTGTTTGTACTATAATAGTTATTTTCATTTGCATAGCACAAGCAAGTTTATTTAGTTAATGTATTGCTGTTTATTGTAAATATTTTTAACTAATCTTATCCCTTCAGATTCTGTTTATTTCACCCAGCCCTATTTAAACAAATAGTGCGTAAAAATCTTGTGATTAGAAGTATTGCATTCAGTTGAAACCTTCAGTGTCTATTTTTAAGTCATAATAAAATGATAACTTTCAGTGGCGTAGCGCAGAATTTTTTAAATTAAGTAATAATAATTGTAATAAAAAATAAATAAAAAAATAAATAATATTAAAAAAATAAATAAATAGAGAGCGCTAAAAATAAAAAATAAATAAGTAAAAGAGGGTTGGCAAAATTTTTGGGGGGGAATTTGCGCCATTGAGCTTGGGGGGGATGGGCACCCCTGACAAGACATATTGTTCTCAGTCATACTATGGAAAGTGCATCAGTCAAAGCTACAGTTTATGGAACATGGTATATGCCTCATTAAAAAAAAAAAAAAAAAAAAAAAAAAAAAAAAAAAAAAAAAACAGGATTATGATAAATGTATGGTCTGAATCCGGAGACATGATTTTCAGTCCTCTCATGTTTATTCGTTATTCCTTCATAAACAGTAACCTTATTTGCTGTACATTCTATTTTATGAATTTGAGAACATGTTTTTGTTTTTCCCTGTTTTACTAGTAATGAGGTAGAAATCTATCATGTTTTAACTTGCTCATTCCACATCTTATTTTGCTTTCCATTAAGAGACCTTGGTTAATGTAGTATACCTACATTTTTTTTAACTAAAAATTAAGGTTTTGTATAAATGAGAATTATTTTAGCTTTGTGCTAGTGATATTCAATATTAACTGTATTGTAAGTGATAGACTGATAAGTAATGCTACAAATAAGATAATCAACGTGTGCTTATAGAAATGAGAAGTATGTATTTACATATTGCTTAATACTAATAATATCAAACATAAAAATTTGTTCTCATTCTTAATAATTTAGGTTTAAAAGTTTAGACATGTTTGATGCTCTATCCCCATATCAAAATACAGGAATTTGCTTTGAAATTTGTTCTTATGTATTTCACAGTCGATACTTGCAAACTTAACAATGAAATATCTGTGTTGTATTTTTTCTGTAAATAGAAAGTAAATTTAAATATTATATATTTTTGTAAAAAGGTTAGTTTATACCACAAAAAATGCATCAAACATTGTGAGAAGAATTAATTTTGCATTATGATGATTTCTCGGCGTGAAAATAAATGTGAATTTTCAGACAACTTCCAGGCTCCCCATCTCTAAAACTACCAAGAGATCACTATACCCTGTGTAACAAGAGGAGGCAGCCGGAAGTAAAATTAATTTGCCCCTCGCAGTTCTTTTCCCCTGATGGTTGTCATAGTTACGGCGCTATGGACTTTTTCCCCACTTAGCTTTTGCAACAATGGTTAAATTCAAACGGTTAAAATTGCTTTGTTAATAACTCATGGTTTGTAAGTCATGATGTCAGGTCTTGCTGAAACAAACTATTTAACACTAGATTTGTTAGAAAACGTTTAGAAATACCTGAGATATGAGCGCATGAATAAAAACGTGAGCCTCGATAAACATAAAATAAAATGAAATGCCTCAACAGCAGTGTATAAAAAAAAGAGTGAAACTGTTGTCTTTCATGCGGTTTCTATCAAGACTATACAAAATTTCTAAAATCGACACGTCTATTTTAAACAAAGTATAATAAAATTTTTGCTACTTGTTTATTACTATAAGGAGGTTATCCAGTTAAATTTTCATAGATTTTCATTCAGTCACTTTTTAGATACTTAGTCTTAAATTAATAATTTTTTCTCCAAGATGCCAAGTTTGACTAATTATATAAAAAAATTACTTTCTTCTAATGTTTTATACTACTTCTGGGAATAGTCCTATGAGATATCTATTCAAGGGGAAAAAAAGTAAGAGAGAGTCTTACTTCCGTCTAGGTATATTTTTATGCTAAAAATGTAAAATTTCACATAGAAAATCCTGTTTTTAAGCTAATTTTACTCAAATTTGTTAATATTAATCAGAAAAATAACTATTATAGAAATTTAGGTCATTTTCTGCTCAATCAAATGGTTTTAAATAATTTTGATGTACAGGGTTGTCCAAATTAAAATTCCCCAACTCAGGGGCCTGTGCAGGACATTTTATGGGTCATAATACGATGAAATTTTGAAAACAGACGCTTCAAACCATGCGTTTGAGATTTATTAAAGAAAAAAATAGTACAAAAAGTTGCCAATAGGTGGCGCTGTAACACTAGTAATTTGCATGTTACAGCAACGTGATTTGGAGAAAAGGAGGGAAAAAATTGCTACACAGGCAGTTGTTTCCAACTTGCTGATGCACAATGCCGACCTTGAAAGACAAAGCTCTGTTAGCAGGGGTCGAAGTTGTCCTATATATCCTATATTTAAAAAAAACATTAAAAACGTCCTATAGTTCCTATATTTTTGAAAAAGTCCTGTATTTCCTATATTTTTGCAAAATTCCTATATTTTCTTTTAAATATTTTTCAAAAATAACCATAAACAAACTTTCTGATATCTGGTTTTTCGTTTGAAATAAGTGTACTACGGAATCTCAGTGAGAAAATGTAACTGCCTAAATCTTGCGACATGCATCTTCGCTCATTAGCCACAGCAATATGACGTCATTGTAGTGGGTAGAGTTTTATGGGTTACTTCAGTCAACAGCAGGTTTTAGATTTTAGCTTTGGCAACAGCAGCTGTCAGTTGTGTTTGTGCTTTTCCTGATGGTTTTGGTTTGTGTTTTGATGTTCGGTCTGATTGGAACGTTTTAATTTTCTTTTAAGTGTTCCAGTCATTGCTGAAATATTGCAGTCTGTGGGTGTAAGTTCCAGGGACGTAACTAGAGGGGGGCAGAAAGGGCTCGTGCCCCGGGCGCCAGATTTTAGGGGCGCTGAACTGGCTAAGTAACTGGATAATTTTCTTTTCACTTTTTACAAAAAAGGAGACAAATTTTTAAAAGCTAGCTCTCTCTCTAAAAAAAAAAAAGCTCAATGCAGGCATAGGCAGAAAGTTGAATAAATGTCTTTTATTGTGGGAAAGATCGACGGAGAGAAAGTGAGGAGGGTGCAGTAAATGGCATGAATATATTTTATTTTAGAGAATGATCAGTAAAAGTGCTTCTTCTTTAAGTATTGTATGTACACTGCTCGACATTGAAAATGCAACACCAAGAAGGAGTGGTCAGAAATTGATGAAATTTGGTAAGAAGACAGAGACAGCATGGAACAATAAGTGATATTTATTTCAAAATAAATAAGCAAAATTTAGAGCGAGGACGGCGTCGGCTGAGTAAGAAGTAGGACCACCGCGGACAGCGATGCACGAAGAAACACGTCTAGGCATGGAGTCAATAAGCCTGCGGATGGTGTCCTGAGGGATGGCACTCCATTCCCTTTCAACCATTTGCCACAGTTCGTCCTCTTAACGAGGCAGTGACAGGTTCTGCAAACGGCGTCCAATCACGTCCCACACATGTTCGATTGGTGACAAGTCAGGAGAGTATGGTGGCCAGGAAAGCATCTGTACACCTCGTAGAGCATGTTGGCTGATTCGAGCACTGTGAGGCCGGGCGTTATCCTGTTGAAAAATTGCATTTGGCAGACCCTGAAGGTAGGGGATTGCCACCGGCCGCAGTACATTATCTACATATCGTTGGGCCGTCATAGTGCCCCGAATACGAACTAGAGGTGATACGGAATTGTATGCAATAGCGCCCCAAACCATTATGCCACGTTGTCGCGCTGTGGGGCGTTCCACAGTTACTGCCGGATTCGATCTTTCTCCACGTCGACGCCACACACGTATGCGATGACTATCGCTGGACAAACAGAAGCGGGATTCATCTGAGAACACTACGGTTTGCCATTCTGCCATCCACGTCGCTCTGGTCCGGCACCATTCCAAACGTTGGAGTCTGTGCTGTGAGGTCAATGGCAGTCTTCTTAGCGGGCGCCGTGATTGCAGGCCACGTGCAACCAGTCGACGGGAAATGGTTCTGGTCGACACAGGAACATCCAGGGTACCTTGCACGTGCTGCAGAATCGACGTACAAGTGACTTGCGGGTCCGCCACAGCTTGTCGGTGAATCCGTCGATCCAAGCGGTCTGACGTCACTCTGGCTGCACCTGCACCCCTCAATGTGGCTACATTTCCTCTTTCCAACCATCTCCGACACAGCCGATGCACAGTGCTTGCATCCATGTGGGTATCAGCTGCAATTTGACGTATGGACCAACCTCCCCTTCTCAGTCCGATCACCATACCCCTTGTAAAGTCGTCTATATGCTGGAAGTGTCTTCGTTGAGGACGGCGTGGCATTTCCTCCTATCACACGTATCCTTCGAGACAAAAACCAAATTTCTCCGATAATTAGTCTGGCAGAAAAACCAACATGAACATAGCCCACTTTTCAACTTCATTCTCTTATATCTTACTTCACGTGCGTCGGAGAGCTGCGCATTTCATATCATTTGCATAACTCAGTGACGTGCGTCTACGGTAAAATTTGCATGAATTTCTGACCACTCCTTCTTGGTGTTGCATTTTCAATGTCGAGCAGTGTATTTGT